>BQNB010046161.1:5507-43868 GCA_026074375.1 Tanacetum coccineum | reverse complement strand
GTTCTAATTAGATTAATCATGGCTAATACAATTTTCTTATATTTGGCTAGACCGATCTTTTATCTTATGTTAATTTACTTGCGTGTGTTATTATGTCTTAAATTGGTCTTAGTCACCACAAAACTCGTGCCAGTCTCTCAGGCTGAAACCCCCCCCCTTATCTGTTAGAATTAGGATTAACATAGGTTTAGCATAGGTTTAACATAGAATAGAATTAACTTAGTCTAGATAACCAAAATATTAATAAATTGAAAGATTATTTCTCGCTCTTAGTGATCGACACCTTACTTACCACGAAACTCTCATCTGACCGGGTACACTGCCTGTTAAAGTGTTGTTCTTGGTAAAGTCGGCAAAATATAAATTTAAAACTTGAAACAAATCTTAGATATTAACAACAAATCGGCAATTGGAGCAACAAATCTTAGATATTAACAACAAATCGGCAATTGGAGCAACAAATCTTAGATATTAACAACAAATCATCAATATCAAACATCAATTGTAAGTGATTTCATTCTAATTTCTTCTAAAATTTAGGGATTTCGATTTTTCGTTTAATTTATGCACAATTTAGACTAGGATACTTTAATGTATAACTATTTTGATTTTCATAGATACTAGGTGATGACATCAAATAACGTCTATTTTATAGCATCATTTATCCCGTCTTTATTGCTCGTTTTACATTCTTTTATATAAGAATTGGTACTTAATTGATTATATTTATTTATGACAGTAATTATCGAGCATTTGATGAAAGTTAGCTAAAAGACACGCATTATGGAGCATAAACAAAGAGTTCAAGAAATTCTATTGATTCTGACATCCTATACGCCGTATCATTCTAGAAGTGTACGCCATATCCAAGACTTTGACGAACTAAAAGACCATTGCCTGACTTTGAAGAATATGCCGTATCCACATTAACAATATGACGTATATAATACTTTGGTCAACGAAGAAGAACCAAACGGTTTTACCTCAATACGTCGTATCCAGCAAGAAGATACGGCATATCCGGCCCTAACTTTACAAGACATCCATGACGATCAAGAGAGCTATACGATGTATCCAGAAAACCTATACGTTGTATTCACTAAAGATCCAAGAATATACTGGAATATAATAATCGTGGAGCCCATGCCAAGTTACCCTAATACGCCATATCGAACCCTTTCAATACTGTGTATCGGCCTTCTTCTAGACTCTATAAATACAAAACCCTAAAACTCGTTTTAGGTATGCTTTTAACCACCAAGTTTGATTCTCAAAATATCTAAGAAGCCAAGAAGATCCTGCAAAGTGATCCAGTCCATTGGAAAACCCTTGTAATCTTTATACTCTAAATACGCGTTCGGTTAGCTTTATGTTTAATCGTTCATCTATGATATTTGTATTATTACAATGACTATCGGCTAATACCTTTAGGTATTAGCCATGGTTATGATAATATAATGTTTGGTTTGTTTATGTTGATTGTTTGCTTTCTCGTTGCGTGTTGTTTATGTTTATAAATTTATACTCGTTTATGTGCTTGAGTATGTGTTAATTTATCATTAAACTGGATCTAGGAATACAAATAGAGTGTTAGCTAGAGTTCGGGATAAAACTACATACAACAATTTATATATCTAGAGTAATAGGATCAAAAATCACGCCTTGTCTTTACCATTGGTTTAGTGAATAGGTAGACTAGCAGGTGACCTAGGATTACAAATAACGTTCTGGTTCCTTAGGTAAAGATTTGGATAGTGGACTACTATTATATAGAGAGTCATTAAGCAGTAAGTTAGTAAAGTCTCGTTGAGCTAGGTTTTAATATTATCACCATTATTTTTGCCTAAGATAGATTATAATCGATCGTGAATGCTTTATGCGGACGTGGTTAATTGTGACAGGATTAACTAGAAAACACATCTAGAGTTTAGGAAGAAGTCCCGTCCAAACTTAAGAATGATATATCACCAACGCAATAAAACAATCATTGCACTCATAGACATAACCTATGTTCCATTAGATTAAGCCTGGCTGGTACATTTTCCTTACATTGGCTCGACCGCTTCTTTATCTTTTGTTTATCACCTTGTGTGTGTTAACTGTCATCATTTAGATTACGTAAACCGAAACTCGTGCCAGTCTCTCAGGCTGAAAACCCCCCTTTTGAGTTAGTTTAGGTTTAGATAAATTTAACTAGGATAAATTAGGGCTAACATAGATAACTAAAATACTGACAGATTTAAGTATTAACGCTCACTATTAGTGATCGACACCCTACTTAACTGTAACATCCCCAAAATACGATACGCAACGGAATACTACATTTGGGGTGCTACATCACGATACAATCACACAAGTCATAACAAACAACTATAAAAGAGATGTTTGTTAAATAAATTTTATTTATTTTGTTTGAAAAGAATCAGAGTACAAAGGTCCCAAAACTATCGTAGAAAGTTTAATTCTAAAAGTCTCAACACGACTTGATTTCTGAAAACATTGTTTTAATTATGACACTACTTCACCGAGACACCGTCCTTGATATCCGCGTTCCGTCCCGTCCAAGCCATCAACCGCACCTAACCTGTGATACATGCTTAAAAAGGTCAACAAAACGTTGAGTGAATTCATAGAGTTTACGCATAACAATTAGAACGCATATTTGGTTCAACAAAACATATAATATTGCTCGTAAGACAAGTTATAAAAATATTGATTTCCAACTAAATGAGCCTATGTACCGAAACTTAACGCATTCATCTCGTAGGACAAAATAATGTCTGAGAAGTATGCCACTTCTCCTAATACAAACTACAAAATGTCCGTTACAAGATGCTCACAACTGATTCAAACCGCGGACAGGGTTGTCAAACCCAATAGATCTATCTAATGCATTAGCTTTCACCTGCAACTAGGCAACTAACGGTCACACAGTAAAAGGCATATACTCAATAGTGAATGTAATCATATTTAGTATCAAAACATATTGCGTTCTCATTTTTACAAAACAGCAAGTATCCCCCTCGCGGGTTTAAAAATATTTAAAAAATTCAAAAGCGAGGCTACGAACTCACCTTGATCGAAGTCGAAGATCAAATAACCGAAACAATCACAAACTACTCAACGACAAGCTCAACCACGACCTATAATTTATGTCGTTCAATTATTATATCGTAAGATACAACCGGATAGTGCGCGCATCACAACTATCAAAATAGTATAAATATATATACACATGTGATGAGAAATCCACTTGCGCGTCCTAGATCCTAAACTCCACACAATTGAGTTACGATCATTTTCTCATTTATTTTATACGCTGCTTAATCGAAAACTTTCTATTTTTAAAAACTTTCTATTTTTAGAAAGTTACTATTTTCGAAAAGTTATCATTTTTAGTAAGTCTCGTCTTCTAATTATACTTATAATTATATTTATTTACCTCGTCAAACCTTCGACATTTAAACAGGTTATTAAATACCCATATCGGGATTATGTCCCGTATATTACAAAAGTTACCACTTTTAGAATTATATCCGTACATAAAAATTGTTAAGTCTAAATTGTTATACTCGTATTAATAATAGCGTTTATCATTTTATAAACACCCAACAAGTCTTGTATCAACCCGTTGACTTTCAAAATTCAACGTTAGACTTTATTTGACTTTAACTTTATGTATATATATGTTACTAGATTTGACCCGCTCAAAACGATCCATTATATCACATTTTCACGACTCGGACTCTAAAGAGATTTTATGCAAAACGACATTCCGGGCAACTTTCTAGTTTTAGCCGAGACCCGAAACTTGACAGAAAATGACCAAAATACCCCTGCAAGTTTCTGCAGGAACTTATGACATTTTTAATAAAAGTGCAGAATTTGACCTTGGGTTTTGACCCGTTATTACTCGATTCTAAAACTAGCAAGCCTCGCGGCAAAGTAAAACGTCATTCCGAGCAACTTTCGTGCTTCTCTGGAAGGCCGAAACGGACTCGAAAGTGCTCAAATCGGACGTTTTTGAATCTGCCAGAAACTAAATAATTTACAATAGCTGTTTGGAAAGTTTTCAAGTTTTCAAATCTTGTTTTCGCAGTAACTTCTTCGTTATTAGGAGTTACGAGGCGTTCGAATTATCGAAACGATCATAAAAATACCCTTTACCATATTTTTTAAACCAAAATCAGATTTTACAAAATCTCAAACCTCGTTTTCCGCGCCAAAGTTTTTGCTCAGAATGTATATGTTATGAAACACGCCAAAATTCACTTTTGACCCAAAAACTCATTCACGGCACATCTAAAATGGCCTATATTCAATATTCAACTCGCTCAATCATTCAATAACAAAATCTAACTAGACAACGCAAGATCCCTCAGATTTCATCACATGCAACGATTAAAATCAAACCAATAACGAAAACAATGAAACGAAAGAAATAAAAGAATGCTTACAGTGCTATAATAGCAAAATCGGACAAGAAAAGTTTTTGTCTTCTCCCCTTTCGTTTCTAGCCGAACTCGGACCACAACCCAAATCGAACCCAAAACTTTTTCCATTCAATCTAACACTTCTAAAACACTTATCTAGCTTCACAAACACCCCTTTTCAACCGAAAATTCAAGAATCAAACCCGGATTCTAACTTCTTCAAAACTTAATGCATGTGGGATTTTAATAGTGGGATTTGTAGGCCTTGATACAAGGATCAATAATATATATTTAGATTGTAATGCATGTCGGAGAATAGTCGGAAATGGGTGTGTGTATGTTGTGGCCGGCGGTGGTGGTTCAAAGAGAAAGGAAGATACACAATATTTGTAAAAGAAAAATATGTATGTATAAGGTTGGTATTTATAGAAAAATAGTTTAGTCACTTGCC
Source organism: Tanacetum coccineum (assembly GCA_026074375.1). Classification (NCBI taxonomy): domain Eukaryota; kingdom Viridiplantae; phylum Streptophyta; class Magnoliopsida; order Asterales; family Asteraceae; genus Tanacetum; species Tanacetum coccineum. The sequence goes on along the minus strand of BQNB010046161.1, from coordinate 38,984 downwards.
ACAGAAATTAGTGTAGATTAGACAAGAAGCATTAAATAAAGGGCAACAACACATGAATTCGCTCAAACAACTTAACATCAAGGGGGGGGGGGAGTGTGACTATTAGTCTAATATTTACATTCTTTATATAGAACTCAATTTGATATGATATAAGTAAAAGAAGAACGATCAAACAACTACTCATTATCGAGAATTCAGGAGTGTAATCCGCAAGCAAAATAAACACAACAGCTCCAAAGTTAAAAAATGATCATGAGACTTATGAAATGAATTAACACATCATGGTTGTTTATATAGGCAATGGAAAAGACCCTTGCTATATATAGTTTGAGAAGTTTCAACTTCACATTATGGTTGATATAATTCCAGGGGTCTAAAAATTAGGATTCCACGTGTATTATCAATATTTTTTCGTGAATCAGACCTTGCCAATTATCAATATTTTACTCCGTGAATAGAACATTCCAGCCATGTATATCAATACTTTTCGTGAATTAGACCTTGCATTAAAATTAGTTTCCGTGAATATAACATTCCAGCAGATTACAAGTATCACACCTCAATGGTTTCCTAAGATAGATTCAGCATTAAATTTTTCAGTTTTCAGTTCCAATTTTCAAGATTTGTATGAAAATGCTTTACATATAGTATAGATATATTACTAGATCTGACCCGCACAATACGACCCGTTATATCACATTTTCACGACTCGGACTCTAAAGAGATTTTATGCAAAACGACATTCCAAACAGCTTTTTAGTTTTAGCCGAGACCCGAAACTCGACAGAAAATGACCAAAATGCCCCTGCAAGTTTCTGCAGGAACTATGACATTTTTAATAAAAATGCAGAATTTGACCTTAGGTTTTGACCTGTTATTACTCGATTTTAAAACTAGCAAGCCTCGCGAAAAAGTAAAACGTTATTCTGAGCAACTTTCGTGCTTCGAATGGTGGCGAAACGAACTCGAAGTGCTCAAAATTGCCCATTTTTGAATCTGTGAGCAACCAAATAAATTACCTTAGCTGTTTGAAAATTTTTAAAGTTTCCAAATACTTGTTTTCGTCGTATATTCTTCGTTTATTAGGGAGTTACAGATGTACCGAAACGCTTGTAAAAATACCCTCTATCATATTTTCTAAACCCAAATCAGATTTTACAAGATCTCGAACCTTCGTTTTCTGCGCCAAAGTTTCCGCCCAGGTATTTAATATGTTACGAAAACAATGCAAAAATCCATTTTTGACCAATATATTCATCACGAACACCATTCTTTTGGATAGTCTTAAAACACCATATCCAAACTCACTATACTCAAACAATACCAAAATTATCTAAAACGAACGCAAGATTCCCCTCGGAATTTCATCAAACATGCATTAGCCAGAAAATGATTTCATAATCACAAAAACAATTTTTCTCATTCTAGTAAGTATAAAATAGTTTACATCCTACTATAAAGATGTTTTCGGCTTCCCTTGGCATCAGCTCGATCTCGGTAGAGTCCCCGAACGACAATTATCGCAGTACACTTTTCATAACGAATAATGTCAACTTTAACTACATGATATCGAACCCTTTTCTCTAGCCAACTTTGCGACTGAATAGGTTTTGAATCAAACACCGAACTCCAACTAGTAAAATATCCATTGCATGTTATATATTTTGATGGCAATTTAATGTGGAAAACGTTTGGAAATAACGAGGGGATTAACAAAATATAACTGATATTTTGCATGTGAAGGGGTGTTTTACCGGAGACCGGCGGGGCGTCCAGGAGTGGGTGGTGCCTCGGTCGAAAAGGGAGGAGAGGGGGTGAGAGCATTCCATTTTGGTTTAAAACAAAAGAGTATATGTGCTATGTGTGTGTTTGGTTTTTATAGATGTCAATGTTGTTTGGGCTTTTTGACCATCTTTGGGTCACTCCCTCTTTTTAGTTTAGACATTTTGGCACGACCAACTTTTTACTTAAAATCTAAAAACAAATATCCATAGACTAGGGTAAACACTTCGTGACTAAATTTTAGTTCGCGGCTCACACTTAATTTGGTTTAAAATATTAAATAAAGATGTTAACTCACGTCAAAATAAAGTTTTGACTCGGTTTCAACTAACTCGGGACGAGGACAATAAAATACAAATTATCATCATAAAATAATAACGAAGCGCATCGAAATTTCTACGACGTTCAAAACGCTTTAACGTATAAAAACCTAACACATACAATAAAAAAAACACATAAAAAAAAAAATAAAAAAAAAAAAAAAAAAAAAAAAAAAAAAAAAAAATCAAAAAAAAAAAAATGGTCGCAGACGTGTCAAACGTTGACTTGCGAACGTTCTCAAAGTAAAATTTCTAAATTCCGTTCGTAATAAAATACGAAAATAATTATTCACGACAAATAAAATTTTAAATGTCGACGTTCGTTCACATGAACTTACGCGTCGTGAAACTCAGGTTGTTACAGGTTCATTGTCATATCTTTCAAACATCCGGAGTCCATATACCAGAGAACAATCTGGACAACCTGTCATGACAAGAGAAGAAGAAGATGGAATATTTGTAGCATTGGATCCCCAAGTATGATTGGGTTCCGAGTGGTTAGCATTCTTAGATTCCACAATCTTAGCCTTTTTACTCGAACCTACATTTTTTACATTTTTGGGTTTCCTACTGTAGACTTTAAGCTCTGGTTTTTGTGTTTCAACTGAGTGGGAAGTAGTTTTCTTAGAAGGCACTACGTTAGCTGAAGTGATCCTAGTTAAAGGCATGAATTACCAACTATAGTGATAGTTATGTGTTGGTTTCTACTTAAGTCCTTCTTCAGTGATTATGACCCGTAGGTTTCTCCAAAGATTTTCTTTTTTTAATGTTTCTTAAGCTGATTTTGCCGGTCTATTTACATTTTCCTTTTAAATCAAGAAGGGACTAATATCATGTACACCATCTAAAACATAGATTTATTACTAGTAGCACAATTAGTTCAGAATTAACAATATTAACAGTGAATGCTTAACATCAACATCACGAAAATAGTTCACACTAACACGATTCTTTTTATTAACTTTCCTTGCTTGCGCTGTAATTTATTCTTCATGATCCTACTTGTTGTTTCGCGAGATACTATCATTCTTTTTATTTCAGTAAGTTATTCTGATCCGCAATTACTAGTAGGAACACATTCAATTATAGGTGACAACCAACATGATGTGTTCGAATTTGTTGTGTTTTGATGACTCTACCTGGTTAACGGTTGCTTTTGAGGATGTGAGTGGTTCAGCAAAACCTAACTTTCTTGACCTTGTTGTTTTTGGGTTTGACAGCAACCTTCTTCTGTGTCATTAAGTTTCAATCAGCATTAGGGCAGGTCATCTCGAACATATACAAGTTACTCCTCAATTCGTTGGGCATGATACAGCCCAAAAGTTCTATACTCTTGATCTAAGTTGTTTTACTTTAGTTGTTTGATATTTTTTTCACCCCAAAGAGTCATACAACCTTGTTCCTGACTGTACTTAAGGGTAATCTATGTGAAGCCTTAACATATTTTGCAATAACCTAGGAGCCAAAGGTTCTAAGTCTAGCTTGAACATTCTGGAACCAATAGTCGTTGGCCTGAGGGGATTTGTGACTCTTTAAATATCCAAAATTTTAGGTCCTTTTTTACTTTTTGGTATAGTCGTTTTTTATTGACGTGATCACAAAAATACCTTTATACTGGTTTTTGAGCTTTTTAATTCCTCATTTCTTCTAGGCAGTATGTTTATGATTCAGTTTATCAAGGAAAGAAGTCATCACTTGATTTTTTAGTGCGAACAACGCTATCTTTCGTTGATTGAGTCAAAATACTCTTTTAAAAGCCTGTTTCAATGTTATTAATTTCTATTACAAAGACGCACTCAATTTCTCAAAAGCCAAATTTTAGCCAACACTATTCTCCAGTTCACGTTTTTGGTCTATTTTACCAACAATGTAATCTTACTAGACATTCTCTTCCTTGGACTTTATCTCATTGATTTTATAATATCATTTAACTTACAAATGGTACTGTCTTTGTCTTGAAGTTGAGCTTTCAATATAATATTTCCAAATATATGTTCTTAAAATTTCGATGAGCATTTCTGATTATTCAAAGATTTCATCTTTTTGATTTTTTTTTTACATTAAGTTATATTGACCAATTCAGGAGGAGAACATACAATGTTTTCAAGTTGTGAGTAAACTTTTCTAAATAGCATTATGCACATTTTGTGGATTTCGGCCCTCACGATTGAAACGTTATCACAGATATCCACATCCTCGTTGAAAAGAACAACAACTTGAGACCATGATTTGTTGATGACGAGGTCGATCATTTTTAACCAAAGTAAATTGTATCTTAGCAATTTTCCAAACATTGTTTGTCATCTGAAGATATTGAACAACATTCATCCATTATGTCAAAAACTGTCTGTATTCCATTATTTCATTTTGAGATCTTTATTAAAACACATTGAAGATGTGCTTTTAAAGATTTTAGAAGGAATATTTTCATTGTTAAAAACAACTTTAGTATGTTTATAACCCTCATCACTTCTGTATGAGCATCAGGTTCTGTAGTCACTCTAGCTTGACCACCGTTGTCAAAACCTGGCAAGGTGAAATTTATGCTTTTTAAGGCTTTCATTCACCAGGTTTACCTTTAGGAAGTTCCTTTAAGCGCCCTTCTATTTTGATAGGATGATGCATCAAACGGTTTACTGGGTAGGATTGGACATACGTAACCGAAAGCTTTGTTCAGTGACAATGCTTGTTTGTGGAGGAAATACAGTTTTCCCTTAATAATCAGATAGTTATTTAATTTTTCATAATCAGTAGGTGTATGAGATTATCTTTGTTTAATGGCCCTTTGGATCCTTTCTTTTTCAGAAATTTTGATCGACTATCTTCTTCCTAAAATCAGTGTTTTATCTTCATCAATAACAGGATAGCAACATATTTTAGCAGAGAAATAACAATACCATCATACAAGGTTGGTTTTAATCGCTGAGCTTTTCTTAAGAATAAAACAGATTTTGATAACCTCCAGAGACTTGTTTGTGTTATATTATCATATCCTCTACTGCTATGGTCGCGCACTCTTGTTAACCCAACATGATATATGCACTATTTGAGCAGATTGACCCACGTTAAAAATAATACTATCAAGTTCTTTTATCCTCTTATTCGATTATCATATCATTTTTCATATATTTATTTGTTTTTCATTGGATTCTTTTTGAAAAACAGTGCATCCTCTTTTGACAATAATACTTTCCTTTCTTTGATTTGTTTAGAAAGATTACTTGCTTCAATGAGTCAAACTTGTTTCTTTCAGTTGCAAGCTTCTCTTTATTCATTATCATCCATTTGAGAATCAATCATTTTTTCACGAATGCTTAATTTAATATTAAGACGTTTTGCTCAAAAGTTTATCTCGTTCCTTTATCTTTCTGTTCAGCGGGTTACTGATTCTTTAAAGCTGTTCCTTATTAGCCTTTTCCAAAGTATTTACTAATTAATTCATTTGTTCTGAATTTGTTCAATCACAGATAAGATCATTGAATCTTGTTATGCCTGTTAATTAGTTATCTTTGAAACACTTTTTTTCTGTTGTTGTTTCTTGCAAATATCTGAAGAGTACGCAATGATATTGCTATCACTATTTATCACTTTTTATATGTAAAATCCAACAGTTAGTGTTTATTCAAAATCCTGTATAGATTGCACACTTTTGATTCCATATCATTAAGATAGGTTTCAGAATGAGGTACATCTGAGATAACTTCAGAACCATAGTTGGAAATATTGGCCATAAGAACCGCTTTTGCATTCGAGATATCATTACAGTTAGAATCATACGTATCAAGATCTTCAGTCTGAAAAGCAGCATTGTTTGGAATGATTGTCTGAACAGCTTGACCATCTGGAACCCCTAGATATGCAAGTTGCTCTTCATCCAAAATTTGTCTAGCTTCTTGAGCTTCAGCTAACAATGCTTTATCCTTATACCATGCTGCATTCCTCGGTCGCTTAGGCTGAGTGGCGATGCCTAGCCATATGTACCTTCACCTTCAATCAGTTGTTCAATTAAAACCCTTACCTGTCCACTTGATGTTTCCCCCAGACATTAGTAGCATTACTCTTATAAACCAGTCCCCGAAATAACTTTGACCTCGGGCTCACCCTAACTTAGTGCATATGACCCTGCCATTTGAATAGGGGCTTGGTGCTTGGTTAATGATTGTCCTAAGTTGATTTTTTGGTTGAGGGAACCTTGAGGAAGCTTAACCATCAGTTATAGAAGGCCATCGCCTTAGTTGAGACAAGCAATTGGATCATCTCCTGGATGAGGAATACAGGACATACAAAAAGTTCGATTCCACACGGGTGATCAGTTATAGGTTGTGTTGAACTCTTGAGGTTACCTGATTGATAAGTAATTTGTAGAACATATGAGGTTTGATGATTCATTTGAGACTGATATGGATATGATGGTTGAACTAATGAATTATTGAATTGAGGTTGTGATGGATAAGTAGATGAGTAATGTTGATTGCAATAAATTGATCCATACTCAGATGGTGGAAACTAGTGTTGCAAGCGGGGGATGAGCTTGTTGTATGAAGACTGGTAATTGTGGAAGTGAGGGGTGCATCTGCTGATTTGCATCGAATGCAATGGATTTGATTTGCATTCACGCATATTACGAACTTCATTTGCATGGAGTTGTGTAGTTCAAGATTATGCCATGAATGTAATCAAAAGTTGGTAGTATGCAAATCCTTTACGAGCTTGACATCAGTCACAAACTTACTCCATTCAGGTGGAAGACTGTTTAAGAACTTGGTATTAACTTGAAATTGCTCCATTTTCATGTTGTAAATGTTCATGTCATTAATCAGCTGAGTGAATCTCAAGTTAAATACTTGTGTAAAGTGATTCCACTTGATGTCAGTAAACCTACAAATGCATCATACAGTTTACACTTCTTCTTTCAATGCTTAGTACAAAGAGGTAATTGCATCAGTACATTAAACACTCGCTCTCCTTATAAATCCTTGGCATACTCATGTGATATTCACAAGTGAATAGATATAAGGTGTGGTTGACTGTCTTAATCACAATCAATGCTTGAATTTTCTATAGCAGGAGATAATTAAACAGATTTCATTTGTTCGGGTCCAACCCATTACTCCTTCAATAGTAGGCCAAATGACGTGGACCGTTTTTCAGGATTCAAGTTTCATTCTTCGTGCTCTCTGTTTTTCATGTATTAATTTACATTCTAATTTTACAAGAATCTAACAGGTCCTGGTCCAAACAAGTGGTGGACGATTGTCCATGCACCGGTGGTATCTATGTACTCTGGCTAAGAGTTATTCTTTTGCCCATGGGTATCTCCTGATTCCATGTTGATTTGATGTCTTATAAGATTACTTGTGGATCGAACAGTGATTGAAATAAGTGTGTTTTTAGTGAGTTTTATTTGAAGTTTTGTTGTTCTTGGATAACTACACTGGGATTTTCAATCTTGAATGAAATACGGAAGACAATTGGATGTTTACGGGATTTTAACAAATCAAAGAGATAAACCGTTTATTTACCTTTAGATAAATTTGAGTTTTAAACTTTAGTTTACAAGTGAAATAATTATCCTTATGGAAGTTGTTAAATCGCATTATAAAGAAAAATTGTTTATTCACACTCTAGGAATGTTGTTAAATCGCCTTATAAGAAGAGAAGTGTTAATTTGCGCTCTTATACTGATGAGTTTGTTAATTTCCTTGTAACTAAATGATTGATAAATTTGTCCTTACAAAGGAATGATGATAAATCGCCGTGCTCAATGAGAAGATGTAAATTGGCTTGTAAATAGGAATTGCTACAATCGCCTTGAAGAGAAAGATGATTTATAATCGACCTTGTGATGGAATCATGCTATAAATCCGCCTTGAAAAGAAAGTTGCTAAATCACATTGCTACTGAAGTTTGTATATAGCCTTGTTAACTCTCCTTGATAACTCGCCTCACCTGCAGATTGCTTATAACTCGCCTTCAATCTAGACAACTCAAATTTTGTCTCCATAAAACACTAAAAAGAATCACACTTTTGCAATCGTTTTTCCTACAAATTTCTTGGCACTACTAGTATCTTCTCTAGCCCTACTAGACACCTTATAAAATGCAAATATTTTATGTTTTTTTAAGCACAAAATTTTGTAATTAAAGATTTATACTAAGACTTTCGAACACAAAATAAAATTTGCACAAAAACTTTGTGTTTCTTTTATTCAAAGCTTGTTACACCTTATCCAATGAGACTAGATCAGATTTACCTATGGTAAACTGATCTTTTAGGTGTACAAAATTGATTCGTAAACCAGAAGAACTAAAAGAAAGAATGGTACGGATGATACGAAAAAACGAAATCAAACCAAACACATAAAAACTAACATCAATCAACGCCATGGCTCTTGATACCAACGTAGAATTACTACGTAAGATATAACACCAAAGAACAATAAGGAATTAGAGAGAGAAAGTGATGGGAGTATGGTTCTGTGAGAAGTAAGTAACACAAGAAAGCAAAGATTAGAATACACAAACCCCCCTTATGTGTGTAAAATGAACCAACCAACCAAACACTCTCCACTGGGTCGGACGAGGTTTATATATTTCTCTCACATATGACCGGCTATGGGGATTCCTTATAGGATTTACAATGGGCCTTTGCCCCGAGATTAGCTTACTACTTTACATATGTTTAATCTACGAGCTCACTACTAATATATATGGTAGTGACCGAATAATTTTTGTATTCCTAAACACGGCGAAGTACCCGGGGAACCTCCCTTCTTCATTCGCGTGCGGAATTTCGGGACTAGCGCTCGTAGGAGGCGAATTTTTTTTTTCGTCAACTTATCGGATCGGCAACTTTAGCTTGAGTTACCTTAAGGAGGCGGAATTAGTTTTAGAGACGTTTCCCACTTAATCCTACCACGTTAAGTAAACAATTTTCATATAAAGTTAAGTAGACATAATGAAGTTGGTTACTCTTTTTCCAATCTCCTAACCATGCCCTGCTCGTCCATCGCGCAAACAATTGGCTTGTCATAGTGTCATCTTATAAACTATGGTTATGCTGTATAACCACCCTGCGCAATTGGAAAACTCTTAGCAGCTTCATGAAACCAAGCTCTAAACAAATTAATTGGACAATGCAATGTCTGCTCTTGAGATACCACATTCAGGATATTCGGCAAAATGCAACAATGAGATCAATCCAGGAACTGAAAGCCAAAACGCTAACCACACTTACACTCCCTGCGCTCGCCATTGCGCATGCTCTTGCTCTCTAATCCCATATACACCTAGAACTAATCAACCTGCTCACTCCACTGCATAGTTCACACTCCTTCATCCCAGTCAGTTTATGAAAATGTATCCCAACCGAAGTTGAGGATTTTCCATTTAAGCATCGTTTTGTCCTAATCACCTGTACATAACCAAGCTCCTCATGAAATATGGAAATGAAAACACTCAGATCACTCGACTAATCTAGGGTGCAACATTTGATTGGTACGCTCAATTGCTCGGTCGTGATTAGCTTCGTATCATAGGCTTGGCAAGGATACACATCTCCACCGCTAAAGCTAAGGAGAAACAAGTCAAAAGATAAATTGGGTTAAGAAGGCTTAGGGTTGATCATTCAACAGTCTTTCACCATAAGTACCACACCAACAAGGCAGTTGTATCGTACATACACGGCCGTAATGACGGAATAGACATATACAATCCGATCACATCCCTGTTCGTGTTTAACCAGCGGTTAGGATGAAGAACGATATAGGGTAGGGAGCTTCTAACTTTCACCGAAAGTCGTCATCCAACAAGGCAGCTGAGACATGCATACATGGCCGTAACAACGGAATAGACATGCATGCTAAAACAAGTCCTCGTTTGAGTAGACACTAAGGTTAGTTTCTAGGAAAGGGAAGTAAAATTGGTGTTAAGTAAAATTACAAAACAAATAGATTAAGCCAACAAATAAGGTACAGTTGCTAGTAACTTTCCCCCGGTCGTTCCATGACAAAGACTCAAACATATAGACAAATGCCTAGATCACAGAAATGACAAAGACAACCTAAGTTGGAGTTTCCATAACGGTCAACTTCCCTTACATCTCGCTCTTTACATACTTTTACATAATAAGTGGTGATATCGGCAACTTTTTACAAGACTTTACATCGTTGATTTTTGTAACGTATCAACGAATAATCGATCCTTCCAAGTGATTTCTTTGGTATAAATTTCTTTTGAACCAACTATTTTTCTTCCTTCTCATTTTTTTTCAATACATTATAAATCTCGGTTTAGTTCCACCGTCTTCACTATCATAATTCTTCTGAATAATCTTTTCCTTGTAACACTTCTTTTTTGGACATGATTTATAATCGCAAAAGTAGCAAAACTTACGAGCTACATATTTTCCCATTGCATTGTGCAATTTCCCGAAAATTACAGAGATAGAAAAATTTCACTTTGACACAGGAAATACAAAACTTTACACGAAAGCAACTAGCAACATTGATTAAAATAGGCTTAATCTACACGGTAGGCTAAGGTGCAAAGGTGTAACGAAACATATAACATGGTGTAGAAAAAGAAAGGAATGGCTCAATAGGTTGTTCTAGGGGATTTTACTCTAAAAATGAGAGTAATCAAGGGTTACACTAGATTTAACTAACCAGTGTAGTTAGTTAATTTTACGACATGTAGGCTATTTGGTTTAATCCTGGAAATTTATCAGTTAAACATGTTCCTCCATCTAAATCCATAGTACTAATCATTGCGGTCTCGAGTGATATACCAGGCCAAGTTCTAAAGTCCACTACATCACCGGCACACTCATAATTTTGTGGAATTTTTAGGTAAACAATTGGAAACGAAATAGGCTTAATTCTCATAATGTGTATCAAGGGTTATAGTGCGCTAGGTGATGTAACTAGTGATTTTTATAAAAGTTATGCTGAAAAAATATATTAAATTTGGCCTATTTTTAAGCACTTTTAAGCTCATAGCATGTTATTTTGTAAAAAAGAAGACAAGTACGTTCTAATTCTCCATCCCCCCACTTAAATTATACAACATTCTTGTTGTATAGATAAAACAATTAAATAATAAGGAAAATAGCATTAGACCAGAAAACTCCCTGATGTTTTGCTCGTGATAATTCTCCAAGATGAGTTCTTGAGCAAAAAGTGTGTTGACTAGGGCTTCAGCATGCCCGGATGAGTTCAACACATGTCCTTTTCAGAATATACCATATCATAGTTTCAGCAAGGTCCTGCATAAAAGATTAGAAGACAAGTGCAATTTCCATCTCGCTACAATGGTACAAGAAAACAATTTAACAAACAACTATACAGGGATCAATACGCCGTATCCCAAACCCTAGGATACGCCGTATTGTTCCTGTAAAAACAATTAAATACTAGAAATTAAATATTTAGTTTTTTAAAACTGATAACGTCCAGAAATATCTATACGCCGTATCCAGAGGGGTTCGATATGCCGTATAGAGTGTCTGGGAAGACAGACTCGTGCAACAAACAATTAAAATGCGACAAACAATTAAAATGATCGGGTTGTCTCTCGGGAAGCACTTTTGTTTCATCTAGTCTTTAAGTTCGACATTTTTCCTCCTTCTATTTATCTTCTGGTGTTGTCACGACCCGTCCTTCATTAATGAGACGTAAAAGTTCTTAATAAGCATCGAGGCTATCCTTTGAATGGTTGAGGTATTCGGACTCTTTTATGGTAATGTACTCCTCGTCATCATTGAATGAGTACTTCATCATCTCGAATCTCCTGACTTTGCAGTTTGATGGTTCAGTAATTGGATCACCCTTATGTCCTTGATTTTCTTGAGTACAACCGACGTTGCTTGCTTCATAATCCCTTCCAAATATATAGTTGATGTCAACATAAGGATTGCTGGCCCATTCAGTTTTCATATTCGCATATGGTCCCCATCCAAAATTTTCGATACGAGTAAATGGAGCGATCTCGTAAGCATTCACTTTCCACCAGCACTCTTGTAGTTTTCCTAATACTTCATATTCTAGCTCGTGGAAGTTTTCAAAACAGCTTTTCAACCATCTGCAGAATTTTATCACCCCGGGTATCGCATCTCCCCATGATCCTTCTATTTTAGCCTTAAGTGCTAAGGTTTCATCCTTTAGTTTCCCATCAGCTAGTTCATCATACCACCTTTTATCTTGAAAATAGGTCATGCTTCCTACTCGAACCATTCCTGGAAGTTCCCCACCATTACAGAAACCATCGATATCAGATGTACACGTGGGCCATTTAGTTCCTCCATTCTTAAAGTGGTAGGGTTCACATATATGATCACATAGATGGTATGGTACCCTATTTTCTGACCACCTTTTTTCAGTACCCTTTGCTTTGTCATTATTCAACTCTCGTTTATATTCATCATAAGTTTTGAAGTTTTGGATATCATAAGTGAAAAGATCAGTGTCAATTTTTAGAAGGCAGTTGAACTCGTGGAATGCCTCGCACAAGGGTGTTTCAAAGTCAAATAGGGTTCCTTCTATCTTAAATATTTTGTGAACATTGTATGTTTCGTTTGGGTTGTCATCCTCCTCGGTTTCTTCTTCTTCATTGTGATCAGAAAGATGGTGGAATTTTAGAATGAACTTTTTGACCATGTTATCCCAAGTAGTGATTGAGCCTAAACATTCCTTTGTAAACCATTCACTTGCAGCTCCTGCGAGTGAAACAGGAAAAACACTAAGTCTGAATCGGTCTTAAGTCAACCCATTAATTTTGATTGGCCAAACAATATCGAGAAATTTATCGCTGTGTTTGAACGTGTTTTCCCTAATATTCCCATTAAAAGCATAATTGGGTATTTTCACCAAGAATGCTCCTTGTATCTCAACAATACATTTCTCGATCATCCTTCCTTTGTTATCATTAGTGACGAAGTTCTTTCGGGTAGCGGTAATGTAGTCGGTTGGTTCCGCCATGGAGGTTTCTTTGTCAATGGTTTCTTGAAATTAAGCACAAATGATCAGTAGGATGTGCCCTTGGGGAAGGGAACACATACAACAGGAAATCGATAACAAAAATTATGTTTGCTACTGTATCAGTTAACAGATATGCCGGATTCAATTAGTCTGAATACGCCGTATAGGTTTGTTGAATTACAAGTACGCCGTATTGAATTCACAGAATATGTTGTATGTTCGAAAAAACAGGTACGTCGTTTAGACTGTAAAACTTAATACGTTGTTCTAGGTAGAAGGTTTAATACGTCGTATCCAACTGGTGGATACGACCGTATCAGGTGATCAGTCAGAACAAAATACAATTTAAAACAATTAAAAGCGGGAATTTAAACACACAATGCAAATAAATACAAACAGAATTAAATAATTAGATTACACTAAGCTAAATTAATTGATGGTTAGAAATACTAATAAGAATATGGTTTAATTAATTCACTCCCCGGCAGCGGCGCCAAAACCTTATGTGTTGTCATGTAGGGTCAATTATTTGATTATCAAGTTTTAAATTTATATTTAGCCGACAAACCTAAAACAACACTTTAACGAGCAGTGTACCCGGTCAAGATGGAGTTCGTGGTAAGTAGGGTGTCGAAAACTAAAGTGAAACACTAATCCTATATTCTATCAGTATTTTAATTAGTCTATTTACTGGTTAAACCTATGCTATATACATTGTCTAATGATATTGGGGTTTTTAGCCTGAGAGACTGGCACAGGTTTGGTGGAAACAAATATCAATTCAATAGACAATAAACATAAAAGAAGAAAATTAGAAGATAGAAAAGCGGTACAAGCCAAATGATAAAAAACTATATTAGCCATATTAAATCCGGTTCAATGTTGGTTCGTTTGTTTTAGTGCAATGATTTACTTATCTCGAAGCGGCATATCATTCTTAAGACTTAGGCGGGTCATCATCCTAAGACCTAGACACGATTAATTCTGTCACAATTAACGCATCCGCATAAAGCATCCTTTATTTTAATTATAATCTATCTTAGGGAATCAAAGCAGTGGTGATCCTGTTAAAATCCTAGCCCAACGGGACTTTACCCACTTATTGTTTGACGGTGTTTTATATACTGGTAGTCCACTATTCCAATCTTTATCAGTCAATTAAGAGCATGATTACTGAAACATAAACGGGTCACCTACCGGTCCAACTAAGCTCATAATTCAAAGACAAAGACAGAACGTTATTTGTGATCCTATTGGTCCAGTAATATGAAACACGATATGGAGAGTTATCTCGGTATCTAGATTACTTGGTACGTATCACTAGATCCAGTTGAATGATAGGTCGCATATTCAAACACATAAACAAGTATGAGGTGATAAATTAAACAATCAACGATAAATTAAGAAATCGATTTTAAAACAATCCAAACATTAAACTTTCATTAAAATGGATAATACCCGAGGGTATTAGCCCACAACCATTGTAATTATACAAGCGTAACCAAACAATGAAAATCGAACGATTAAGAGAGTAAAAATTACACGATGTCTTTTATGGATTCGTGATCAATGCTTGACCTTGGTGGCTGATCTTCTCTTCTAAAATTTGTCTTTAGTGAGTATGGTATAAAGAATATGATATTGCACACTCAAAACTAGTTTTGAGTCTTCTATTTATAATGTCTGAAAAAGACTCGATACGCCGTATCTGGAAAGGTCGATGCGGCGTATTGGGCTGGATTCCTTGGAGTGCGCGCTACGTTCATAATCAATAGTGATATCATTCCCAATTTACTTGATTTACTGTATCTTCGAATAGTTATCTTCATGGATACGACGTATGGAAACATAGAGGATACGCCGTATTGGGAATTGGTCAAACGCGTTTGTTTTCTTGTGAAGTCTTGGCGTGGATATGCCATATCTCTTTTGTTGGATATGGCGTATTGGTCAAAAATCAGCAATCTTCAAATATCTTTGTTTTAGCTCCAAATTATGCGCCTTTTAGCTTGTCCTCACAAAATATTTATCAACTTTAAAGCAATTAAGTACCAAATAATGCAATAATTATATAAAAGTGGGCAAAACAGATGGGATAAATGATATAATAAAATGACGTTATTTGATGTCATCACACATATTCGCCTATTCGTCAATTTAAAATGACTTTATATTTCTACCTAGCTTACTTAGGCACTTTATCACCCTTAGCAACAATCATGCTTGCTTTCTACAAGTCTTAGCAAAATAATCATGCTTACTTATAAGGAAGCCTCAGCAATGGCTATGCTTATCACGCGGGTTCATACCCAACCGTTTAGATTGCTCATTATACAGAGCTTTCCAGATGGCCAAGCTTCTTGGAAATGATCTCGACTTAATCACGGATAGGTTTTGGCCAACCATAGTCAAGCTTGTGGGTTAACAAGCCACAATTAACAATGGACTATCAGGCTTACATACCTCTCAAACCAACCTTCATCTACATTCAAGTAAGTATACCCATCCACTCACATCCTAAGCCACATCATTGCTACACAAAAGCGACATAAGCGCTCATTAACATTCAAAGCACATAGCACATAAAGCACATCATTCACATAATTCGGCGGCGATAATCCCGCTATAAAACATATATTATCGGAAGACAAATCGAAAACAATCAAGGAAACAATTAAGCATCATGGGCTCGTTGCTCATTTGACAAAGATCGGAATTCCAATTCCATTGTTTCTGCATCGCGACTAGCATAGTCGACTCGGTCCTAACGCATCACATCAAATCTTGGATGACTCAACTAATCAAGTCGAGATAATTACTCACATTCCTAATTCAATACCGTTCGACTTAAGGCGTTAGCTACTTTGATTGGTCCTCCAGTATGTGAACTGATGTCGCCATTCGGCTAGAGTCTCCAATCCTTTCGCTCTTATATACGCACACTAAGTCGTTACATCAAGGAGTAAGGACCACTACACCTAACCTTAAGTCAGGGGTCACTTAGTGTCTTATTCTAATCCTCGACAATCCAGGTATGTTTACAACTACACTACCACTACTTTCCATTTCGGGGAAAGAAGTCTTTTTCACAGCCATCAGTTGATACATCAAAGGCAACACGCATCTACTGTAGGAGAAGTATTCTCCATTTCTCATTTTAAACCCCGGGACTAATCATCTTAGCTTCCACTCACCTTGGGAATCTTTACATCTTCAAGAAAATCCTTTCTCAGTGTTGGTATCAGGTTTACACCCTTGGTAGCTCAAATCTACCATTGCTCACTAGCATATCGACCATACTTGGTCTCAACACATCTCCATAACAACCGTCGATCTACGTTACCACGAATTTGACTTCACTCCTTTCCGGACACACTCGTTCCGAACAATACCGTTGGTATTTTCCCTTCGGGACAACTCGGTCACAACGACTCGCATGAGACTCTCTCCATGCAGTCAAGAGGAGTAGGGTTACTTGCATAAGAATCCGTAGCAGGGGTAAAAATATTCTCTCCTTCCGAAAGCTTGACTCAAACATTTATCCCAATTACCAAGCATTTTAAGGGTGACGATTTACCCGACATAGCGTGGTTCTTCCTAAATTATGCATAGTTGATCAAGTTATGCATAATTGAGGACCTAACGACATCATGTCCATCCTCATCAAAGCGTTCCTTTTTCATACGCTACACGCTTAAGTCATTTTCTCGGCATAAAAAAAATAAAAATAAAAATAAAAACATGATTGTTTTAAAAGAAAGAAGATAGCATCATTCCATCTTCCATTCTTATTATTTAAAAAGAAAAATACTTTTTTTAAAAGAAGATTTATGTGACACCACAAGGCCAGTTTATGAAATTTTGAAAACACATTTTCCATTGTTTACACAAACAATTTATATAATAAAATCAGTACAATTCGCGCAACGACATTTGTTCAATACACAAATTCGTTATTGCGATTCGCAGTTTAAAATCATCAATCTACAAAACATCATTTAATATAGTTTGGTCAACAGTCACAGCAAGTACGAAAAATAATAATACCCACTCATGGACTATGCAAGCAAGTATCATACACGTGCGAAAGAATTGCCAGTTGAAGTCACCCAACACTCGGAGTCAATTCAATCTCTCAATGAGTCAAATGTCTTTTGTGGTAACTATGACCTCCCAGCACCACTCATAGTACAACCTACACAATGACACCTCCTCATAACTCATAACCGAGAACAATTACAACAATCATAATAACAATGCCGAAAATAACATACATACATACCAATTACCCCAAAAAGTGATACATCATTGGCTTTCAAAGCCAGTACATCTAACCGTAACGGTTCTAAGTTTCCAATACATAAACTACAGATACATGAACTCTCCTAGAGTTCTAAATCAGAAGTAATAGCTAAAGAGTCCACAATCACCATGCCGGTGATAAGATAAATCTCTGAGGCAACAATAACCTCAATCTAATAAGCCTAAATCTTGAAATCCTCCTACTTACTAGTCTGTGGACGATAAAAGTATGAGGTTCTAGTCTACGGAAAGCATTTTGATTCAAATTTCCAAAAACATAGGGACCACTACCCAGAAAGTTTTGGATCCAAGGTGAAATAACCATTTTACCATATTTATCAAAGCCGCCTATTTTTCCAAAATTTTTATCGCTCCACTAAACTGAGTGTATCTCCTAAACAGTGCGTCCGCAAAAGCTGAGACGAGCGCTCAAATCTAAGTTTGTTCAATATCTAGAACTTACAGTTTTACATATTTAGGTGTTGCTATATAAGTTTTTGAACTTATTACTCATTCAAATTCCGATCCCAATTTTTGACTAGTTTTACCATTTTGGCGATATCTCATTCGTTGGGCGTCGATATGACTACATCCGAATTCCTACATGTACCTAAGAGGTTTCTCTACCTCCTAGTCTAATTTCCCAGTTCATCATAGACTAAAAAGTTTTAAAACATATCCAACAAGCTGTTATCCCAAAGAAATTTTGACAAATTTTTTATAGTTTACAAAAATAAGCATAATTTGAAATTTATTGATGCTTTTGATGTGAAACCAATTAGAGGTGATAGCCCTAAGAGGCTTCTACTGGTACCTAGTTATTACAACAATATGGAGTTATACTCCTTTTCCCAACGGTATACCAGATTTGACTAGTTTTAGAAAAATGACGATATCTCACTCATCCGGAAGAGTTAAAATTCTATCCAACTCACCACATGTACCTTAAACATGTACCAGCATCTCAATTGGCTTTCCCAAGTGCCGTAAGACTAAAAATAATTCACAATCAACCCCAAAACTTGCTGGTTACAAACTACCGTAAAATCCATTTCAAAATCCAACCAAACACCATTTTAATTCCTCTAAACGCCAATACAAAGCCATACCCAATGACTTAACACTCTTTCAAACACAAAAGCTCATAGATTTCCAGAATCAAACATTTCATGACTTACTAAGTAGAGGTCGATGCGAGAGAATCGGAACACAACGCCAACTTTATTCGAAAGTTCCAAAAATAGTCGTTTCCAAACGACACGTTACACGAGAATAAGTTAATAGTCGTTTTCTAAAACAATGAGGGTTCATGGGATGACATATAAAAGTCACACTCGCATCAACTGGAAAATTTCAAAACAATAGGTTACGAAACAACATATGCGATTCAAGAGCAACGGGAAAATATTCGAACTCAGAGTCGAACAATAAATCACCCAATAAGATCAGCAAACTATGACGAATCGACATCATCAAAAAATGAAAAGTAAAGTCGCGAAAAAGTTTTGAATATATGATTATAACAACGATGTTTTCATCATGTATCAAAATGATTTTATCATATCTCATCAAAATGTTTAAAGAAATTAAACTCTTCGCAAGAAGCGAATATCAAGATATATATAATCGTACACCATAGAACGGATGCCGTATATATATATATATATATATATATATGTATATACATGTATATATATTATATATATATATATTATTATAAAGTATATAGATGTATATATATATATATATATATATATATATATATATATATATATATATATATATATATATATATATATGTAAATATATAAACGTACACTTAAAAATACTTATATCAACTTAATCCCACTTGTCCACGTAATACTATGCCATCAAATATAACCAATAAGGCAACATAAGGGATCAAAATGAGCGCGCTACGGCGGATAACGGACAACGTGAACGGACTCGTAAAATATTTGAAAACAGTAATAGGTTCCAAGATGTTAAAAAAACCTAGTGTCGCTATAACCAGTGCTCTGGATACTATCTGTAACCACCACCCAAAAACTAATACGCAGCGAATACAACATTTGGGGTGTCTACTGCAATTATCACGATACAAACACACAAGTCATAACAAACATCTAAAAAGAGATGTTTGGTAATACAAATATTTTATCAATTTTATTTCATTTTGAAAAGAATCAGAGTACAAAGGTCCCTAAACTATCGTAGAAAAAATTATTTCTACAAGTCACAGCACTACTCATTCCAAAATATTTCTAATCATTTAATTGACATTAGTTCCACCGATCACCGTCCTTGATATCCGCAGTATTTCCGTCCCCAACCAATCCATCTTCAATTCCTAAACCATGAGAAACTTGCATAAAAACGACAACAAAACGTTAGTGGATTCATAAGTATTACACAAATAAACAATTAGAACGCAATATTTGTTCAACCAAACATATAACAATATGCTCGTAATACAAGTTACTAAAAATAAATGATTACCAACTAATTGAGCCCATGTACCGAAACTTAACACATTCACCCATCAAGTATAAAATAATTCCGACAATTATGGCCACTTCCTCCAATACTACTACAAAATGTCCCATTACAAAGGTGCTCACTAAATCTGTTTCAAACCCAGACATTAAGGGTTGTCAAACCCAATAGATCTATTGTTAATGCATTAGGCGTATCACAAAGCAACTACTAGGCAACTAACGGTCACACAGTAAAAGGCATATACTCACTAGTGAATGGAATCATATTTAGTATCAAAACATATTGCGTTCTCATTTTCATAAAACAACAAGTATCCCCTTCGCGGGTTAAAAACATTTAAAACATTCAAAAGCGAGGCTATGAACTCACCTTGATCGAAGCCGAAGATCAAATAACCGAAACAATCACGAACTACTCCACAACGAGCTCAACCACGACCTAGAATTTATGTCGCTAAGTTATTATACCGTAAAGTACGATCGAATAATGCGTGTATCGCAACTATTGAAATAGTATAAATATGCATACACATGTGATGAGAAATCCACTTGCACGTCCTAGATCCTAAATGTCACGTAATTGAGTTCCGATCATTCTTTCATTTATATTATACGTCACTTAATCGAAAACTTTCTATTTTTGGAAACTTTTTATTTTTAAAATCTTATTCGCTCATACAAATCGTTAAGTCTAAACTATTATACTTGTAATAATAGTAACATTTATTATTTTTATAACATCCGACAAGTCTAGTATCAACCCGTTGACTTTCAAAAGTCAACGTTGAACTTTAATTGACTTTGACTTTATGTATATATATACTCTTACTAGATCTGACCCGCTCAATACGACCCGTTATATCATATTTTCACGACTCGGACTCAAAAGATATTTTATGCAAAACGACATTCCGGGCAACGTTTTAGCTTTAGCCGAGACCCGAAACTCGACAGAAAATAACTAAAATGCCCCTACAAGTTTTTGCAGGAACTTATGACCTTTTAAATAAAAGTGCAGAATTTGACCTTGAGTTTTGACCCGTTATTACTCGATTTTAAAACTAGCAAGCCTCGCGGCAAAGTAAAACGTCATTCCGAGCAACTTTCGTGGTTCACCGGAAGGCCGAAACGGACTTGAAAGTGCTCAAATCGGGCGTTTTCGAATCTGCCAGCAACCAATTAATTTACAATAGCTGTTGGAAATATTTTTAAGTTTTCAAATCTTGTTTTCTCTGTAACTTCTTCGTTATTAGGAGTTACGGTGCGTTCGAATTACCGAACGCTCGTAAAAATACCCTCTACCATATTTTCTAAACCAAAATCAGATTTTATAAAATCTCGAACCTCGTTTTCCGCGCCAAAGTTTCTGCCTAGATTTATATGATACCAAACATGCCAAAAATTCATTCACGACACAATCTAGGATAGTCTATAAACTATATCCAACTCGCTCAATCAACCAAAAACAAAAATCTAACTAGACGACGCAAGATCTCACAGATTTCATCATATGCATCAACCAAAAATGGATCGAATCATTAAAATAATTATTAAACTAGCATGTAAAATACTTACAATGCTATAGTAAGTAAAATCGGACAAAGAAAATTTCGTCTCATCCCTTCTTGCTCCTAACCGAACTTGGACCACAACCCAAACCGAACTCGAAACTTCTTCCATTCAAACCAACACTTCTTATACGCTTATCTAGCTTCACAAACACCCCTTTTTAACCGAAATTTCAAGAATCAAACTCGAAACCCAACTTCTTTAAAACTCAATGCATGTAGGATTTTATTATATGGAAACGTAGGCCTTAGCACGAGGATTAATATTTTGTAACTTGATTATAATGCATTTCGAAAAATTGACGAGAATGGAGGGTGGAAGTGGTGGCCGGTCGTGGGAGAAGAAAGAGACACTAGGGAGATGTAATTTTCTAAAAGAGTTATAATGAAAGTATAAACCTCTATTTATAGAAAATTAGTTTGGCATTTTAACACTTTTAGTTCTTGATTTTTCAAAGCTTTATAAAATATAACACATAAGTGTTTGTTTCGGTCCATAACCGGCCATAGGCTCGGGATTATACTTCAGTGACAAATTTATTTCTCTCACACTTAATTTGGTTTAAAATATTAAATAAAGATGTTAACTCACGTCAAAATAAAGTTTTGACTCGGTTTCAACTAACTCGGGACAAGGACGATAAAATACAAAAATTATTATCATAAAAATAATAACGAAGCGGGTCGAAATTTCTACGATACTCAAAACGCTTAACGATCGCGCGGTCAAACGTTGACTCGCGAAATGTCAAAAAATAAAATTTTCAAATTTCCGTTCGTAATAAAATACGAAAATAATTATTCTCGATGAATAAAATTTTAAATGTTGAAGTTCGTTCACATGAATTTATAAAGTAATAATTATGACGTCGAATTCGCGATCGTCCTACGCGTCGTAAAACTCGGGTTGTTACATAGTGTGTTTTGAAATGAAGGAATTACTAGCAAGGGTCTTGACTTTGAAAAGTAATCAAGGCATATTCAAATTATGTTTTTCATGTCACACGTGTTTTTAAGAGCAAAAGAGGAAAAAGGACAAATGATGGCACTCTTGTGAGGCTTTTAGCAGTGTATTTGATAAGGAGTGGAGGGGGAATTAGTTTCAAGCCTTGGTGAATTTCTAAGGTAGTAAACTTAAGGCATGGTTGTAGTTTTGAGATGGGAAAGTAAGTGCTTGTATATATACTTATGGGAGGCCGATTTTCTAGATGCTAAAAGGGGGGAAATTTATTTAAAATCTTGAAGTGTGTAAGTATATGTGGGTATATTTAAGAAAGGTGGTGAAGTGTTAGGTAATTTGTGTATGCATGCATGCAATATGATGCAAGTTTAAGTGACATACGTACAAGTTATAAAATCGTATGCAAATGACTTGTAAAATATTTCACGAGGATGATAATGTACTTGTTACATATAGAGTAAACTTCGTCTAGAGTCGGTATGCATTCAAAGTTATTCCTTGTTATACGCGGGATGGCCTAACCGGTTATAACTTAAAGCAAGTACGTACATGTTCAAAGTAAACGTTCAAGTTATTGAGTAAAAGTAAACCTGAAATTTTATGTTGTCACAGTCTTCCCTCGTTAAAAGAATTTCGCCCTGAAATTTAGTTGGTGGTATCCGGTGGTGAGGTTTCTGGGAAAATGTGAGGGTATTTGTCGCGAAATTGATCCTCACGTTCCCAACTAACTTCAGGACCTCTCTTGGAATTCTATTGAACCTTAATGATTGAAATGCGGCTTCTTTTCAGTTGCTTAACTTCCCGGTCCATAATTTCTACCGATTCCTCGATGAAATGTAGTTTATCATGCACTTGGATCTCCTCCAATGGAATGATGAGTGATTTATCCGACAAGCACTTCTTGAGCTTTGAGATGTGAAATGTGTTGTGAACACCGCTTAGTTCTTATGGAAGTTCAAGTTGGTAAGCTACAGGTCCAACCTTAGGTAAAACCATAAATGGTCAAATATACCTCGGGTTAACTTTCCTTGTTTTCCAAAACGAATGATGCCCTTCCATGGAAAGATTTTTAACATGACCTTACACCTCTCATCGGCATAACTCTTTTGTCAGTTACAAGCGGCTTGCATTCTGCTTCGAATCTGGACGGTTTTCTCAATGGTTTCATAAATGATCTCTGGACTAGTGTGTTGGCTATCACCAACCTTGGTCCAGCAGATACATGATCGGCACTTTATCCCTTGAAGTGCCTCAAATGGGGCAACCTTAATGCTAGAGTGGTAACTGTTATTGTAGGAGAATTCAACCAAGGGTAAATGGTTATCCCAACCATTACCGAAATCAATCACACAAGCGCGTAACATGTCTTCCAACATTTTGATGGTTCTTTCACTTTGCCCATTAGTTTGTAGATGATATGGAATGCTCATGTCTAGACGAGTTCCCAAAGCTCTCTAGTGCAACTGCCAAAACCTAGATGTAAATTGGCTATCTCGGTCTGAGATAATCGACCCTGGCACTCCGTGCCTCGAGACTACTTCTTTCAAGTATAACCTAGTCAGTCTTTGTGATTGGTAAGAAATGTGCGGACTTTGTGAGACAGTCAACTATCACCCAAATAGTATCATAACCGCTTGACGTCTTTGTAGCTTTGTGATAAAGTCCATTGTTATTCTTTCCCATTTCTATTGGGATATCTCAGGTTGTACCAACAAACTAGATGGTTTTTGGTATTCAACTTTCACCTTTGAGCATGTTAAACATTTGCTAACATAGGTAGCAATATTTGTCTTCATGTTTGGCCACCAATATAACTACTTCAGATCATAGTACATCTTATCTAATCCAGGATGGATAGAGTACTTAGACTTGTGTGATTCATGCATAATTAGATCCCTTAAGTTACCAAAACGTAACAACCAACTTTTGTTCTTAAAGCAACGCGTTCCATTTGGACGAGTCTCAAACTCTTTGTCCATCCCACGTAAGTTTTCATCCTTAATGTTTTCTTCCTTGAGAGCTTCAACTTGTGCATAAAAAATATGTGATGAAAGGTTTGAGTTTATTGTCATTACTAAGGCTCGAATTCATAGCGGTTTCATCCATTCCTTTTGGCTTAAGGCATCTGCTACAATGTTCATATTTCCAAGGTGATAACGGATTTCACAATCATAATCACTAAGTAGCTCGATCCATCGACGCTGCCTCATGTTTAGCTCCTTTTGGTCAAGTATGTGTTATAGACTCTTGTGATCGATAAACACGGTACACCTCATGCCATATAAGTAGTGTCTCCAGATTTTGTGAGTGAATACTACAGCTCTTAATTCTAAATCTTGTGTGGTATAGTTCTTTTCATGAACTTTCAGTTGACGGGATGCGTACGCTATAACATTCTCCTTCTGTATCAATACAATACCCAATCCTTTATGCGAGGCATCGCAATAGACTACAAAATTATCAGTTCATTTAGGTAATGCCAAAATTAGCGTACTATAAAGCTTTTGCTTTAATAGTTGAAATGTTGACTCTGCTTTTTCTTCCCAATAGAACTTCTAATTTTTTTTGGTCAGTTTAGTCAGAGGCTTGGCGATCTTTGAGAATCCTTTAAGGAATCTTCGGTAATAATCGGCAAGGCCTAGAAATTAGCGTATTTTTGTTGGAGTAGTAGATGTTGCCCAGTCCTTAATAGCCTCGATCTTGGCGGGATCAAAATGTATACCTTGGCTATCAATCACGTGTCTGAGAAATTGTACTTTCGGGATCCAAAATTCACACTTTGAGAATTTGGCGTAAAACTCCTCTTTCTTAAGCAATTCTAGGATTAGCTTCAAGTGCTCCTCATGATCTTATTTTCTTCGAGATTAGAATAATGTCATCTATGAGCACAATCACAAACATATCCAAGTATGGTTTACACACCTGATTCATCAGATCTATGAATACTGGCGGTGCGTTGGTCAGCCCAAATGGCATCACTTAGAACTTGTAATGACCATAACGAGTCCTGAATATCGTCTTAGGGGTATCTTCATCTCTGACCCTGAGTTGATGGTAACCTGATCACAAATCAATCTTAGAGTAGACAGTGAAGCCTTGTAACTGATCGAAGAGATCTTCAATCCTCGATAATGGATACCGGTTCTTCACAGTTAGATTATTCAATTCACGGTAGTCAATGCACATTCTAAAGGATCCATCCTTCTTCTTAACATAGAGAACCAAAGCTCCCCAAGGTAAGAAACTCGGTCTGATAAATTCTTTATCCGCAAGTTCTTGCAGTTTACTAGGCACCTCTTACATTTCTGAAGGGGTTAGTCTATATGGTTCTCATGCTACTGGTGCTGCTCCAGGCACCAAGTCAATCTAGAATTCTACTTTCTTAGTTGGTGGGAGTCCAGGCAAGTCATTGGGAAAGACTTTCAGAAAGTCTCGCACAATAGGCACATCCTCAAGTCGCTTCTCCTCCGACTTTTTCTCTAACTTTTTCTCCGTTATGTGTGCCAGAAAAACATGGCACCCTTTATGTATATACTTCTGAGTTTTGATGCAAGATATGTTGTTCAACTTAGATTCACCTCTATCACCTTGAATTGTTAGGATTTCATCACCGAAGGGAATATGATGGAGTTTTTGTCACAAATAATCACAGCGTGGTACTTTGAAAACCAGTCTATACCAATGATGACATCAAAACTTCTGAGTTCTATGTGCATTAAATCTATATTGAACGGGTGATTGAGTAAATCCAAGGTATATCCTCGAATTATCATTTGACTCCTATTAGTTTTCCATCATCTAGCTTAATGGTGTACTTAACGTCTAGAGTAGTTGGAGTGATATCAATTTTAGAACTAAATGCAGTTGACACATAAATTCTATCAGAACCCGTATCAAATAATATAGAAGCATAATTACTATTGAGGATAAACGTACCTGTAACAATGTTATGGTCGTGGATGGATTCTCCTCCTCCTATCACAAATGCTCTCCCACGAGCTCCTCCACTTCCATTATGATTACCATGGTTCTGAATTTTCAACTTCAGACATTCACTCTTTTAATGTCCTTGCACACCACATTTAAAGGATGTTACTGAAGTTCTCTGACTGATCACTAGGGGCCACTAAATTGTTATAGGAGTGGGGGTCTTACAGTTTCTAGTTTGATGACCAATCCTCTTCCAGTTATTGCATTTCAAAGTGCATGGTCCAGTGTGGTTCATCTTACACCTATTGCATAGAGGTGCTTTTCCAACGTACCCATTCATATAATTTGGCCCACCAGTATAAGCCCTCGTGACTTCTTATCTCTTGTTATGTTGCCTAGAGTTGTTTCTTTGGTTGTCTTCACATTTTCTCTTGTTATCTCCACCCTTCATAGCCTTAGATCGCATGACCTGATCCATTAGGTCATGAGCCATACGGATGGCTTCCTGGATCCTTGTTGGCTTAGACGAGGTAACATTCCATTGAATGTCATCCGTAAGACCCCATATATACTTCTTAATCTTTTTGTACTCGGGTTTAACCATGATGGAACAAAACAATGCTAATTCCTAAAAGCGTTTGGTGTAGCCAACAATGTCAGTTCCTTAACCAATAGATTCCAAAGTTTAGTCTCCATCATCTACACTTCACTTCTTGGACATTACTCATCAGTCATTATCTGTTTTAATTCCTTCCATGTTGTTTTGTAGGCATTATCTAGTCCAACTGATTGCATATAAACATTCCACCAAGTCAGTGCACCTTCCAGCAAGGTGCACGTGGCATACTTCACCTAGCAATTCTCAGTACAATTGCATATATGGAATACTGATTCCATCTTTTCAAACCATCAGGTCAAACCAATGGCTCCTTCTATTCCATTGAAATTATGGGGCTTGCAAGTCAAGAACTCCTTGTAAGAACAGTTACGAAATGTGTGCTCCACACCTCCAGCACTTCCACTTGTTTCATTGTTAACTCCATTTCCACAGTTGCAATGACAGCCTCATAGGCTGTCATTGCATCAGCCACACGCTGGGCTATCAATTGCTCGATGGTGAAATAATTCAGACCTTATCTTGTTGGCATTTTCTTCATAATCACAAAAGATAACAATACACAATAAGATTTCGTATAAGATAAAATGATAATACATAGGGATATAATATAAACAACCATGGCAAAGTAAATCAACATTACAAGATAGCATAATCATAACAAACATAGTAGAATTAATACTTGATACATCGTTTTACAAAAATAAAAGAGTACAAGTGTAATATTAATGCTACTAGTTGAGTACTACTCGGCTTAGTAGGATACAATAATAATATAGCTAAAAATGACATTAATCTACTGTCTCTTGCCAGGTGGTCCGAAACGATCCTCCAAAGCTTTGACACGTGCTCCAAGTCCGATTTCCCTAGCCTCGCTTGCCTCTAAGAGGGTCTCGGTATCCTCCAAGCGGAACTCTAAATCTGAAATCCTCTCACGTGCTGCCCCTAACTTAGCTTGTAGGGTCTTTATTTCCTTATGAGCAGCCTCACCACTAGTATATGCTCCATCTATCTCATGCTGCATGGTCTCAAATCGCTCTAGCAGGAGCTCCTCTATGTGATCCTACATCTCATGGATCTACCCCTCATGACAAACAATTCTTGCCTTGAGCAATGGTATGGTGTGCTGAATGGGCTCACTAGTATCTGGGAGTATGTGAGATGCTGTAGAGCTCTCCCTAATCTTAAATGTGCTAGGTGAACCCTCCGCATCTCTCCAAGTACGGAGTGTAGGCTGAACCCACTCCCAATGGCAAGTATCTGACCTCTTGCGAAGTTTAGCATGAGTGATAGCCTTGACCGTAGCCTCAGCGGTGGTATCTGGATGAGGTGATTGATGCGGATTTTTGCAAAATCACAAAAGTTTTACAATCCTCTTAGGCGGTGAACCTAACCGTTGTAGTGTAGTATAGGTAAGTCTGGGGGATTGATCGTTCTCTAGGAGAATAGTGAGGTAGGTTTGAAGTGTATGTCGCCTAAATCTAAAGGTTTGAGTAAAGATTCTTTTTGGTATTTTTATATTTAAGAAAGCAAGTAAATCTCGGGTTTAAATGAGGGTTTTAATTAAGCTAATAACTACTCCTAATTATAAATAAAATAAGCTAGAAAACAATGATACAAAGAAGCGTATTTACTTAGATGAAATTCTCCCTAATCTTTTATATGTATTGTGCTTAACTAGTTAGATACATTATTAATGGTGGTTTGAAACTAATATGGCTTGGTTTAATGTTCACATCCCTTCGCCCTTCTATACCTGTTGATCCCAACTTAAGATCTATTCTTTAGCTTGTAAAGATTAAGTTACTTTGGATAAATCCAAAACAACTATGGTTGAAACTTTGTGAATACTAAAGAGTATGCGGAAACTACTCTTTAATAATTAGAAGAATATTAATGAAACAATGTATTGTATGAACAATGAGATTACTGAAAAGCTCCAATATTATTATCAATAATACGAGTACTCTATGTAGTACTAGGGTTTACAACCTTGAAGCTATGCATGAAACTTTATATAATCATACCTAACATCATAACCTAGGATCTCCTTTTATACATCAAGGAGTCCTTTACAAGACAACTACAAATCTTCTAAATATTTATCTTATACAAATCTTTCTAATAATATAAGATATACACAAAATAAACTAATACAAATCATATCACACGTCTTTATCTCTTCAGCAGGTCTTATATCTCTTCATCAGTTGTAATCCTCCATCAGCAGTGTTAAGTTTACACTGGCAGTACTAACTCAACTCCAACGGTACTAACTTCAACTCTGCCATTACTAACTAAGCTTGGCAGTACTAAGTGTGAGAAAGTTTAATTCCTAACAATCCTCCCTAAACTTGTGATTGACGTTCAAATCTATAAGTTTCTCTAAATTAAACCATCTGTGCTGAGAGGATGCTTCCAAACACATTATTGTCTTGGTCTGTTTGCTTATATGAAGATTTTCCTTAGAAGCTCATTTTCCATCTCTGAATATTGTTCTACTAACAGCTTGTTAATCAACATCAAAGTCAGAACTCCTTTTGACAATGGATATTCTTTCTCTACCAGCATGAAAATATCTATTGCTCTCTCTGTAGACATATGATGAACCCCACATGTATCATATAATCTCCATTTTAATAGATCATGCATATATCTCTGAAGTTTCCATAGTGTATCATCAGTATTAGGTTCAAACAACCTCTTCAATTCAACCCATAATATTCTTTCTTTGTCATCAGTAGGTTCTGTTGAACTGAATCTTTCTTTAACCAAATTACATAGCATCACCAAGTCATCCCTGTCAAAGATTTTCAACATATCCTCAAAGAATTGATATGCTTCTGTATGATTACCAACCCTGATGATCTTCCAATATTTTCTAGATTCTTCAGTGTAAACCTCCCAGTCAATAATTGGATATTTAACCTGTAAGGCTTCAACATAAACTTCTTCCACTGGAACTACCATCATCATTTGTTGTGTTGATCCCAATGAACAGATCTTCTTAGCTTGTTAAAGCTTAGTTAACCTGGATAAATCCAAACTAACTATAAGAGAAACTATGATTGTGAATACTACAAGTTATGCGAAATCTAACTTGTAATACTAAGAAGAACAATGAATACTAAACTTTACATATATTGATTGTTAATATTCTGCCTAGGTTACAGAATAACTAACTATGAGATATGAATTCTGTATATCTCTCTAACTATTTTATACACTAAGGAAACCCTAATGGGCTTACAAAACGCGTATAATGATAATGCATATCTATTCCTAATTTAACTCATGCATATCATAATAACAGTACTAACTATATATGACTAACAGTATTAACTATACTGGCAGTACTAACAATGTACTGGTAGTACTAACTAATATAACTAACAGTACTAACAACTTAGACTGTTTTTATGAATCTTCATCAGCAGCACTAACCATCACCAGCAATATTAAGTTGAATCAGCAACACTAAGTTATAGAAGTCCATAATTCCCAACAATCCTCCCCTAAACTTGATATTCACTTTGTTAATCATCAAGTTTCTTCATTATCAGCATCTTGAACACTAGGAGGATGTATCCAAACACTTCTTCATTCTTCTAACAGTATTCCTTGATGAGAGGATATCTTATCTCTACTAACATGTTAAAGCAGGTCAAAGTACCATCCAGCAGCAACGAGTGAACTCCATAATTTTCATACAGTTTCTAGCTAATCAGAGTTCAATCCTGTTGATTACTTACCATCCATAAATAGAGTGTGAACTCCACAACTTTCATATAATTTCCATCTCAGAAATTTCCAATCCAGTTGATTCATCCATAGTTTATCTTTTTCATTTGGGTCAAATATCATCCTTAGATCTCCCTAAAGTAATAAATTATGTCCTTCAAGAGGATGATCTTGAAACCTTTCCTGAACTAACATGTATAGATCATTCAAGTCTTGCATGTCAAGTCTTCTTAAGAAGGCTTGTGTGTCTCCGTGATAGCTTAAACTTCCATCAGCTCTGGTTAATTTGTAAACATACATGTCTTTTTCTTCCATCTTTCCCAGCAACTGATATTCCTAATTCACAATAAGAAATTTTCTAGATAGTGGCTCATAGTTCATTTCACTGTCATCATTAGAAATTATCTATAAACTTAACCTAAGTTCTTCCTTCTCCTTCTCATACTCTGCTGCTTCTTCTTCTGTAACATCCTTTGCAGATTTCATCACCTTTGGTTTCTTGGGTGACTTCTGTGTTGCATATGATCCTGCAACTCTTTTTAATCTTTTACCTGGCTTTTGAGCTTCTTTCTCTGAATCCATTGGTGTAAAATCTTGAATCCTCTTTTGCTGTCTTTTATACAACCCTTGGATTTCTTCATAAGACTTTCCTTTCAGCTGACTGTGTTTGTAACCACTCATGTTCTTTAAGAATAACGCCTAATTTCTAAGTGTTGAATCAATCCTAAATCGATTCACTTACGGTTGTCTCAAGGCTTAATTACTTGGATAAATCCAAAATAACTTGTTGTAGAAACTTTGTATGTATACTAAAGTGTATGCGGTATTACACCTTATACTACAAGTTATTCATGATAAAAACGTAAATTCTTGAACAAACAAGATTAAACAAACGCTCAATATTATTAGATTAATAATTCGATTACTATCACTAGTATAGGTGTTTACAACCTTGAAGCTGTTTATGAATCAACTTGACAACAATATGAAAACTTATAAAAACTGATATCTCAACTAATGCCCTAGAGCCTCCTTTTATAGACTTAAGGAGTCCTAGTGGATTACAATACATCCCTTAGATATTTAATCCTTTTCTAAACATAAACGTAATCTTTGAATAAATTTCTTCAGCATACTAGAGAATGTTTTGTGATAGCTAGTATTCCCATCTGCTCTAATTATCTTATAAACATAAATATCCTCCATATCAACACTTCCTAAGTTTTGAGATTCCCAATCAACTATATGATACTTAACAGACAAAAGCTCTAGATCCACAGTCTCATCTTCATCTGGAACAACCGCTAATCACATTCTCAACTCTTCCTTTTCTTGCTCATAGTCTACTGCTGCTTCTGCGTTACTTTCTGTATATTCTTGTTCTTTTATCACCTTAGATTTCTTGGGTGACTTTTTCTTACTAGTTGAATTTGCAATTCTCTTTATCCTTTTGCCAAATTTCTTTGTATTGCTACCATCTTCTTCAATATCCCTAGGCTGAAAATCATTAATCCACTTCTGCTCCTTTTGGTATAGCTTTGAAGTTCTTCTAAAGTCTTATGGTTCAGTTGTTGATGAGTATACTTACCTAAATGTTTGAGAAAAGTAATCAACTTGTTCCTGACTTGAGCTCTTGTAGATGGTTTATTCCTTATTGCATCTGCTCTTTCTACTGCCAATTGTTTCTTTCTTCTTTCAAAGTATTATGCTAACAATGTGGCCTTTTCTTTAATTGTGTATTTTTCTTGTTCTTCATGTGTCAGTCTTATAGCTAGTTCATGATCAGTATCTATTCTTGCTTGAATTTCATCAAACTCTTCAGCCAAAGCAGCATTAGTAGCCTCTTCTTGCTTTTGTTTTTCTTTTTGTGCTCTGTCCAACTCTGCTAACTCTTCCTCATGTAATCTTTGAGCTAACTCTGCATCACTTTCTATTTGAGCTAACCCTTGATCCCTTCTTTTTACTTTCTCTGGTTTCTCAGGTTCTTCTTCAACTAGTACACCCTTACCTTTGTCTTTTAGATCAATAGTTGGAAGAGGTTGAAGTGTTGTTATTGATCTGATAGGTCTAGAAGAGTCTTTTATATCTTTAATAGCAAATCCTTTCGCCCTAGATTTCTCTTCCTTCATCTTTATCAAAGTCTGAGCCATAGCCATAGTAACATCATCATCATCAAAGACTGTAGTTGTAGTAGGAGGAGTCCTTGGTGCAGCAACACTAACTCCCTCACCAGCAGTATTAACTGCTTCTGTGTCATCAGCACCAATATTTCCTTGGTTCTCCATTCCTTCATCCACCAGATCATCAAGATCATCAAAATCACTATCTTTGAACATTGGCTTTGTCTTGTCACTTGTCCTCCCCTGTTTGGATGCATCCTCCTCATCCAAATCATCATCAGAAGACTCAACCTGCCTGTATATCCTCCTTCTTGGGTGTGAGATGCTTGACTTCCTCTTTCTTTCTAATTTCTTAACTCTTTTCTTTAGTTTGAGGATCTCCACAGCTTGTGCATCCTTCTCTTTCTCCAAGTCAAGCACCTGTTTTGATAATTTTATACACATAACCATCAATTCTTCCAATTTCAGTCTACCCTCATCACTTCCAGGCATGTAACCTCTTAGAAGAGGTGAATCATGGGGTATAGGTGGTACAATATCTATCAATTCAAAAGTATGTTCCATCCTGCCCTCTCCACTTCCAGATGTATGACCTTCTAGGAGAGGTGGTTCATTAGGCTGTTTAAGTACTCTCTCAGACCTAGTCTAAGCAGGAGTACCCCC
>BQNB010046160.1:0-43868 GCA_026074375.1 Tanacetum coccineum | reverse complement strand
AACTACACCATCATCAAGATCATCCAGCACCAACTTATCAAAAACAAATCGACTTCTATCATTATTCAAAGCCAAACCTGCTCGTTTCAAACGATACAAGAATTTCTTTCAGGAGTTACAGGGACGTTATACATATTTGTTTGAACATCTGAAAGCAAGGTTTCTATCAAGGAAGTCATTTGATACTCTTGGTGATCATCTTCAAGAAGTAATGGTCGAATCATTACCCACTATGGTAGATACGCATATTAAGGAGCAAGTTAAAAAGCAAGTTCCTGAGCAGGTTCGAGATCAAGTTCTAGTGTATGTTGCGCGTAAGGTGATTCTGGAAAGAAAAAAAACAAAAGGACTATAGAGAGATGGAACGGATGATTGCTAAAGCTATTTTACAAGAAGCGTGGGAATATACAGGCTTAAATCTCCTCACAAATTCAGAAAAATTGACCATCACATTCCTTTTCAAGTTGATGTGTCAGTAAGAAGTTATATGTCTGGTCACATCCTTCATGTTTATCCAGCTCAATCACAAACACTCTCTGTTCTAGAACAACAATATCAACTGTATCTTTCCATGAAAAACGATCCTCAATTGCAGCAACAAGATATAGCAATATGGCTTGCACTTCAGATGAAGTTTGAGAATCTTCAGGTACCACAAACTACATGTAGACCTTCTGCCGTTCGCCCAAGAGATCAGGACGATCCTCATGATGATGCTCATCCTGAGGGGGAGAATAGTGCAAAGCGACAGAAGACATCTGAGTATGAAGCATATGTGTCTGGAGAGTCATCGTCTGGACAAGTCAATGAAGAGGAACGAGGTCCATCAACTTTAGGTAATCAAGAGCAAGTAGATGATTATGATTTTTGGACTGATTCTTATGCTTCAGATGATGATGAAATACCGACGAAGCAAGTGTCACAAGATATTATGGAAGAAGTATCACTGACTATTGATGAAGCAAAGTTAAAGAAAATGGCTGATGAGATGTTGAGACAAAGATGTACTTCAGGAGATGAGCATCAATATCATATTGATCAGATGAAGAATTTCTTGAAAAGTGACATTGTTTGGGAAAGTAGAAAGGAAATTCTTGTCTCTCCACATCCATGAAAGACCACACCTCTAGTTCAAAGCTGTCAAAGAGATCCTGAAGCTCCAACACTATCTCTAATAAATCAAGATCTTTTGTATCTAAAGAAAGGCAAGTTTTGGGACTGAGAAGATTGTATTTGTTACTTCACAAGTTTCCTGCATTATCTTTAATCGGTGTTATGATATTGTAAGAACGATCTTCCGATGGTGTGAATAAATGTGTTAAGAAATTTATTTTATGTCGATATGTGTTGGAACATTGGAAGAATCCTCATGCAAAGATTCTTCTACATAAGGAGGAAACAAAAAAGAGCTGGGAGTAAAAACCAAAGGAAGTGATTTATTCTAACCCTAAAAGATCATTCAAGTATCAAGAACATACTGGGAATTGTTATGAAAACCAAGTTTATCAACAAGATAGTTGCAGAAGAGCTAATGAGTGCATTGTGTCGATTACCGAGCCTGATTACAAGAATCTCAATAAGAATGATATTAAGGACATGTATTTGCTGGGAAATTATGAATGGCAAGGTTCTTGACTATGCAGAAACAGGGTTGCTATGGTCTTTATCAGTATTCATTAGAAGTTCAGTGATATGGGAAAGATGTGCATAGATTTTCCAGCATGGATTAAAAGTTATCAAAGAAAGTTAATCTCCTGCACCACCAATATCTTTCCCTGGAGTTGAAAAGCAGAAAACTGTTCTCCATCATCTATGAGCCGGTGCATGGAATCATATACAATAATAGCCTAGAAGAGAAAAGGTGATGAGACAAATCACAGATTCTAAGTTTTGTGATGCAAACACCTAATTAGAGTACTAAAGGATTTAAAGAGTTACAATAATGATGTTAAGTATGGCTATGTACAAAGAGAAACTTACAAATGATTGGGTTGGGTATCTAAAGTTGTTTTTTGAAGAAGAGATAAAGTAAGATTTAAAGTATCGCAACCAGATGAGAAGATAGGAGATGTATGTGAATGGAAGACCACTTGGACCACGAAGGGAACATACAAAATAATCGACCCTTAGGGGGAGATTGTTAGGTTCATAAAAAGTGTCAATTATGTGGTTTAGTTATATTTAGTTAATAGTCTTCATTTTGTTTAGAATAAAGTAGCTTGTAATAAGGTATATTATCTAAAAATTAAGAAATAGCTTTAATTACCAAAGATTGGGACCCATAAAGGGAAACATTAGGAAATTAAGAAAGGGAAGGCTCCTTCCTTCTCCTATAATACCTTCCTTATCATCCATTAGGAGGGTGGATGCCTTATCCTTGGTAATAATTTTTTCCCTTTCCCTCCTTTTTATTCATTTGATTTTGTATACCTTGCCCCTACTCTACTATTCTCTACACGCTTCCATGGTTTGATTATGTATGATTCAAGATAAACAGACCTAAGGTTTTAAATCTCTCTAGTGCTTCATTTTTTGATCTGAGAAAGTGTACCCATGTAACGAGAGTAATCGTCTACAATCACCAGAACGTATCGCTTACCGTTTATGCTTTCGACTCTCATTGGACCACACAAATCTATATGGAGAAGGTGTATCCTCTGCTTAGAATTTAGAACAGGTTTGGGGTGGCGTGTGATTGCCTTTTTTTCTTTTTCCTTACTCATTGGAGGGACAAAGATGTTCTTTTTGATATTTGAATTTTGGAAGACCGGTGACGAGATCATTTTTATCAAGGTCATTTTGGTGTCAAAATTGAGGTGGGATAAACGTTGATGCCATAACCAAGACTTGGTAGAAGTAGCACGAGCCTGAGCAATTGGAGATGCAAAGGCCATTTCATGGAGATTGATGGTGTAAAAGTTTTTTGTATGATTTCCTTTTAAAAAATCCACTCTTTTTAGATTTCTAATGAAACAGGTGTTCCTTCTAAAAGCAACCTCTAAATCTTAATCACAAACTGCCACCAACACAGAACGGTTGTGCCTAAGCCCTCAAAAAATAAAACCTTGGTGACTCAAATATTTCCCCATTGAAGAATCACCGGTAATCCCAAAAATTGCAGCAACATGATCATTTCCAAATCGGACGGTTCCTAAAAACTTCCAGACAAAATTGATGAGAAGCTTTAGATTCCCGGTCATATGCTTGGAACAACCCGAGTTGATGCACCATTAACAAATTTAGATAACCTGCCAAGAAAATAAGTGGAATTTGGAAACCGTTTGATTGTAGATTCCTAAGGGTTAGAAGTACATGCATTATCACCATTTGAGCAGTCAGACTGACACTCATATTTACTAGATGTGATTATTTTTCCTTTAAGGTTAAAAATTTGTCCAGTTGGTGACCACCTAAGGTAAAATCTAGGTTTACTAGGCGTAGGTGAAGCAAGTCTTTCTTTGGACCCTAACTTCTTAGATTTCCTGACTTTTGGCTTATGTTTCTTTTGATTTGCAACATTTTGAAACATTTGCACTTTGGTTAGCATTACGAGAATTCATGCCATTTACATAATTGAGCACACAGACATCATGATTGAGTAATTTTAATATTGCCTAACATAGCACAAACAAACTTCATATTTTATCATTCCAAATAGCTTGCTTCAACGTTATTACATTCAGATATGTTTTCTTATTCTTAGAAAGGTATAAATTCTATGGGGTTCTTTACTTCAAACTTCTTTATTCTTGATGCAACTACTCTTAGACGCAGAAGGGACCCTATCATTCTTTGTATTTCTCCTAGGTTATGGCCTTCTGCTTTTAGTAGTGATGTCTACGCCTGTAGAAAACAAACCATTTAAATCAGAATTGACATGTTTCTTAGTGATGACATGAGGTTGTGAAACAGTGATCGGATTTGTCCTAACGCTTGCTCTAACTTTGTTGATATGCACAAATTTATCTTCTCTAAAAGTCTTAAACGAATTAATCCTAAACATTCCAGGGGCAATCACTTTATCATTTGTCACAACTTTTGATTCTGTGGTGGTAGGTACCGAGTTTGAAGTGACTGGGTTTGACAAATCATTCGTCTAAACAACCTTTGGAGGAACCCGAGTTTTTGAAACTTTTGGACGTTCAAATTGAAATGCATTTGGTTGTCTCACAACAAAATTGTTTCTTAAAGATTGAAAAGACGGTTTCCTCTCGGTTGATTGATTTGCAAACTTAGTATTCACACTCGTAACTTTGGTGATGTCCTTTTGTTTAGAAACCTTATCAAATAACTAGGCTCTTAGCTTAGCATTTTCATAAATCGTGTCATGTAATTTCTTTTGCAAAGAGTCAATTATTGTTTTGGTTTGAGTTCGTGTCACAGAGATAGAGTCAAACAGGTTCTTGTATGTGGTCTTAAGATGAGCATTTTCTTTAGCATAATTCAAAGCCTGAAACTCTAATTCCACGTTCTCATTCTCTAGTTTTGACATAGGATCAAGGGTATCTGATTCACATGGAGTATCCTTACTCTTACCCTTGAGATCTCCCAACTGAACTTGCAACCGTTCGATCTTTTGTTGCATGTCATTATAAGCTTTATCGTACAAAATTTTGTCATATTTGCATTCTTCGCATTTTTTGTACCAATCATTCCAAAGTTTGGCATATTCATTCTCCTTTTTAATGATACAATTTTCAAGTTGTTCTTTCGTACAATCAAGATCAGCTTAGAGATTTGATGTATCTACAACAGAATTACTTTGCACAATAGACATAATATCCTGACTAACAACAGCTCTCAAAAGACGCTTAATTTCAAATTCAAATGCCTTAAGCATCAGCATAAGATCACAGTTCTTTTGCAAGAGATT
This sequence comes from Tanacetum coccineum, assembly GCA_026074375.1. Classification (NCBI taxonomy): domain Eukaryota; kingdom Viridiplantae; phylum Streptophyta; class Magnoliopsida; order Asterales; family Asteraceae; genus Tanacetum; species Tanacetum coccineum. Next base: position 38,995 of record BQNB010046160.1, on the reverse strand, counting down.
TGAAGTCTTGAACAAATTTAGCTGCTTCCTTCAAAAATTGTATTTCAAAATTTTGAAGTCTAGCATCAACTTGGTTGACGATAAGGAAAATTTCATCTTTTACAATTTTGTGAATCTCTTGATGAGTCGTAGATGACCAATTGTGTATATCTAATGTCATTTTTTATTTTACAACACGTTGAAGAGTCACAATTGTGCTTTTTACCTCATTTGGAAATTTTCATGCAACACTTGGAGAAGTATCGTCCAAAAACTCTTTATTTGGTATTGAAATTGATTTTGAAACAGTGGCCGTTTTGGAAGAATTTGAAAAATATAACTATTCACGTGACTTGGCCTTTTGAGAAACAAAAACCCCTGAAAGTTGATAAATCTTTGCATAATTTGCCGGTTTTATTTCTTTGTTCAATTGTTTTATTTTTAAGCGACTCTCTTGAGCAAGTTGTAGTGTCTCCTCCGAATAATACACATCAGGAGGATCATGCTTTTCTAATGGAACTTTGCCATTATACAAACTCTATTGTTTGTAACACCCCTAAAATTAGGTCGCAGCAGAAAGGTAACAATGGGGTGCTACGTCAAAGTACAAAAATAGATATAGACAGAACGACTTAAATGACGTTTAAAAAAATAAGATTCATTTCAATGTCCATTTACAAAAGATCAGATAGTTAGTTTTCTGTTAGGTCCCATAGTTTTGATAAAAAGACATTAAGATTTATAAGAAAAAAGGTTTCATTGAATTTATAGAAAATCAGAGATCCCTCTAATAGATATCCTCACGGTCCCATCCAAGCTTATGCCTCAGACCTGTGATAAACATGCTAAACGTAACAAAATTGTTGAGTGAATTATAGGTTTATCAAAATAGCGGTGGACCACAGATCGAAGTAATAGTAGGACTATAAACACATTCAATAGTATAAAACATGTATTATTGCCCTAAGCTCATGACACCGAACCTTAACGTAATAAACTGTAATCAAACCAATACTCGAGGTTTGTGCCCCAACACGGATACAGATGTTACAAAAACATCCTACGAATTTTCTTCAAATGTTAAATGCGTCAATGGTCAACTAGAAACCACAACCCAGACGGGGATGGTCAGTCCCGATAGATCTATCCATAACACTAGCGTATACCCAGCAGGTATTTAACGGTTCATGATAAAAGGGGACTTAAATGGCAATACGGTAACTTAGGCAATAATGTAATCAGGAAATAGCATACAGTTTTGAAAACACTTGTGTCCAAAGAAATCAAGCATGTAATCTCCAGTATTTATAAGCAGGTAGTAGAAAATGGGCTACGAACTCACCTCGATCGTGTGAATCGGTAATCAGCAAGTATTCTAATAGAAAATGCGTCACGAAGGAATCCGAAGGCAACCTAATCCAATATAGGTCGTATAAGTACTAAACACTTTGATTATTTATAGGTCGTATAGCTCATCATATTATCGTTCGGGCTATCATAATTAAGAGGTCATGTAGTGACGTATGAGGAGCTAGGACACTTTAAATCGTAAATCCAACAACTCGTCGATACGCCACCCCGAAGAGGCCTCATTATGAAACTCCCTAGTAATATAGTACTTTGCTTAACTAAAACCACATATAATTCTATATAGCTATATCACCGTCTAATCGTTTTGGTAAAATTGTGTTTAACAAGTTAAAACGTTTATAATTACCGTTGTAGTAAAACTGGCCGTAACTTCGCGTTTTAAGCCGATTTTATGTTTCTTATGCACACGCTTTCGTTATTAGGACGAGTACTCATAATTTGGAACATTTTCAAATTTGGACTATGGTGAACAGTATTTTTTTATGTCACGCAGTTATAAAGTTATTTTTATAGTTTTAGTTATCGTAAAACCCGTAAACGTCGTATTTTATTCGTTATAGCTCCGTTTTTAGCGATTCTTTCGAGTACTTTCTTGTTATTGAAAGTCCTATCTATTTATGAGGTTTACAAAAATAAAAGTTTCTGTCATGAATAGTAACTTTTATAAAAATAGTTTTATAAAAGTATATATTTAACGTAAACTTGAAATCGTCGTATCTTTTTCGTTATAAATCGGTTTTTCGAGTTTCTTATCATTTTGGAATCGTCATGACATGTAGTATTTTATAAAAATATAAATATAACAGCTTATTTTTCGAATTAAAACAACAACTTTTGAATATTTTTAGAAAATATGTTTAAAATCTAGTTTTTATAACTTTTAGTTTAACCACTTTGTTACTAGTCCATTATAACACTTATTATCACATGTCTTACATCCTTAGGGTCTCTAGTCCATGATTTATTCAACCACATAACACATGAATAGGTGTACAAAATTATAATCACAAGTAGAAATATGTTTTACATGTTTAAAAGTAATAATGGGTGATTTCACTACATAGAAACTTTATTATTTACACTTAAAATGATAAATGTAAGACATTAAAGGGATTTAGATAACTTAGTGAGATGAATGTGATGATAACCAACAAAATCTAAATCCCTTGTTTTGATTGAAACTACCTAAAGCTTGCAACACCAAGAAAATCCTAGGTTTCAAGAACCCTATCTTATTTTCTTGATTATTACTTGAATATGGTTAACCATGCTTGGAAACTTTCTTAGAATATTTTATGAATGATGTGGGTACGAGTGTGTTATAGGTTGTAGTAATTTGTGGAGTAAATGTCCCCCATTACATACTAATACCCGAAAATAATGAGGGGAGGGTGGGAAAAATATTTTGGTCTTTGTTTAGTGTATACTTGCATTATTTTGAGGCTACATGAAATGTAGATTAAATATAATGTACAATTTGTACATTGTAGGGTTTGATTTGAATTCTTTCATGAAGAATTTGAATAATTTAATAAATATTTGAAGGTTTTAACATAAACTTTGAGTATTGGGTACAATTGTGAGTATTTGTTGAAGCGTAGATATATTTTTGTGGTTCCGGGTATGCTTAAACGTACTTTATCGTGAAACGTACATAATTCACGTAACCGATAAAAATAAAATAAACAACGACCATAATTATTCTCAAAATAATTATTTAATACTTGATTGATGCCAACGTTTAATGGTTTGATGCCCGTTTATATTGAAAGCTAAATTTTTAGTGTACGCGATTTAACTTAACGTTTACGATTTTAAAGCAAACGTGTGCAAGAAAAAAAATAAATAGTGAATTAAATGACGTCGTTCATTGATCAAAAATACGAATTGTTACAATCCTTCCCCGTTAAATAAGCCTTGTCCTCAAGGCTCAAGTTGCGACACTAGATGAAAGTACGGGTTCGGAGAAAAGATGCGGATATTTCTTCTGAAATTGGTCTTCTGTTTCCATGTATTACTCAGTCCTCTGCCGAGAGTTACAATGAAGTTGAGTTTTATCGTCAAAGTGTATTTCCTCCAACGGAATTGCCAACGGTTCATCGGATAACACTTCTTTAGGTTAGATACGTGAAACGTATGATGAACCCTGCTCGACTCTTGAGGCAGCTCAAGCCTGTAAGCAATGGTTCCAACCTATCTGGGGTTCAGCTTCCCCCGTTTGCCAAAGCGTACTACTCCTTTCCAAGGCGAAACCTTAAGCATAACTCGGTCGCCAACTTGAAATTTTTAAAGGCTTACGCCTCACATCGGCGTAACTCTTTTTGGTGAGCAAGTTTGATAGCGAATTGTCCTAGGGCGGCTAGTGATGTGTCTCGGCTTCGTGGCTTAGGATTTGGTATAAGATGACGTCGACTTTATAGTAAGGTGGAGTAAAGGTCTGCTTAGTTGTTATGGTTACTAATTCGATTTCCTAAAGTAAACGTGTTTCATGAATACGCACCCTAAAATAGAAAATTGTTTCTTGACAAGAAGTTTTAAGGTGACTACTCTCAGCATGTGCATGGTCCTTCCTGAATTATACATAGTTGATCAGGCTATGTATATTTGAGGGCTAACGATGCGATGCTCATTTTCGTCAAAAATTGTGTTATAATTTCCTAATAATTGTGGGAGTGATTTGTATAAAAATTTATAGAGAGTTAAAGTAGAATTGACGTTTTCATAATATGTTAATTTGATTGATACTTGAAAATCATTCAGTACAACTAATTTGAAGCGGAAGTTACAAAGAAAAATAAGCGAGAATTCATCAAGGGATAAAGTCTTAGCATTAGATATCATCCTCCATGTTTTTTAGGGTTTGATTGGTTTCTCCTCTACTAAGGCATGCACCATTCCACGTGCTTCAGTACATTTAACTTGGTTTCTTAGTTCGGTTCTTTAACTCCCCGGGCAATCAACTCATGTAGTGCCCCATGGATTCCTAAACCAAAGCATGTCACATTCTGTAGCGAATTGTCTCTTGCTACAGGAATCCTAGTTCGACAATCCCCTTTCTGGTGACCAAGCTTGTGACATGTACCACACCTAGGAGGACACGTCACGGCTGATGATGGTGCCTTGCACCTATCTGCACCATGTATAAGTTACCCAGCGGTAACCTCTTCCCTTAGCTGGGGCTTTGCAACATAATCTAGCAGCTTTTGTCTGTGGTTTTGCTGCTGGTGATGGTTGGTCCCTTGCTGGTTGATTCGTTGACGGTTATACATAGAAAATAATATCAAATGCAAATTCTCAACCAAATGCCCTTAACAAGGGGAAAAAAGGTCAAAATCTACACAAAGAGATTAAATATATAAGAAAGAATCAATAATAAAAAGATTCCGGAAGAGATATTCCCGGGTCGTATGTCCCAACGAGGCTGCAATTGAAAGTTATCCTGGTTTGATGAGAAATTGAATGATGGAGAATATATGATATGATGGAAACACTGATATAATTACAACTAAAATTAATTAAATAAAATCTAATTTATTCTACGGGAAACAAATATAGGAAATGGAGATCTTAAAAACTACGGGAAACAAAATTAGTTATAGGGAAATCCTAAAATTAAATCTACACTAAAATACGGGGAACAGAATAAGGTATCGGGAAACCTAAATATTAAAAATTAAGAAAATAAATGCTAAATTAAATTAAAAATCAAAATTAAATTCTAATTAACTTAATTTGAAAAATAAAGAAAACTAGAACTAAAACGGAGGTCGTTTGAATGTAAAACGAAAAGAAACGGTAAAACGCACCCGGTAAAAACGGGTCTAAAACTGAAATTTAAGAAAAATAAAGCCTATACTAAATTTTATATTTTTCCTAGACACTAAATGACAAAAGAAAATTTTATAAAAAAGAAAAATATTTTTTTATTAATTTTCTGATTTTTTATGAATTTTTAAAGATTAAAAACTAATTAAAACTAAGTAAATAGAAAAAGACAAAAAATAAAAGTTATAAAAATTCTAAAAAAAATAAAATTAAATAAAGAAAAAGTTAACAATTCTAAAAATATAAAAATGCCCAAATTTTACTGATTAAATTAAAAGTAATTAAACTAATTAAACTTAAACCTAATTTATATTAATTAAATTAAATAAACTAACTTAAGCATAACTGTTGTTTAAAACAAAAGGAACTAACAGTGAAAGGACACAAGGACAAACGGGGTGGGGGTATGCATTTTTTTGCGTAACAGGCTAACTAACCACAGGGACTAACAATGATAACTATAAAAGACAAAAATTACACAAATGGTCCGAAGTGGAGACCCCCGATATGCAAGTTTTTGGGTCCAAAATGCCTTATTTATCAAAAGCAAAGAGTCAAAGTGTGCTAGGGGCTTAAGGGGAACAACTTTTGTAAAAGCACTTATGCTTTTAGTTGGCTTAATAAGCTAGAAAAGTGAGCTTTTGGGCTGACAGAACTTAATAAGCTTATGAGCTTATTTTGCTTTTTCTTTGAGGTTTAAGCTAACAAAATAAGCTAAACTATGGGGGACAGATAAATAGGGATAGGGGAGTCCTAATTATAAGCTATGGAAATCTAATAAGCCCTAAGATAAGCTGAAAGTGACTTAAGCTATGTTAACAGTTTATATAAAAGATAGAAAAAGTGGGACTTTTAGGTATAATAAGCTGTTTTAAATAAGCTAACCTTGGGATTAAGCTTTCTAAACCTAAACGAGATAATCTACAGGCTATATTAAAAAGCTCATAATTTAACCTACAGCATAATATTAAAATAAGCTAGAAAAGGGGGCCTTAATATGGGGCTCAGCACCGGGGAGCTCAAACAGGTGAGCTGAAAGGCATTTTGGGCTTATGGCAAATAAGCTTTATGAGTTTTTAGCCCAATAAAAAGCACAAAACAGATATACAAGGAATGTAATTAAGCTTATATTCAAAATTTGAACTAATAAAATGGATTAAAACCTGCTGAATATGGGGCTTGAAATTGGGTACTTTCAAAATTTATGCACACTAACTTTTTGACTCATGTTGTCAAAGTAAAAGGGCAGCAACAAGGGCTTGGTAAATGGCTAGAAACAACTCAAATAAGCACAACAAAGTGTGCTTAAGCTGTCTACACAGCTTGAGTGGTTTAGCTTGAGTTGGCTTATTCAAATTTTGACAGAAACCAAAAGGGACTTAAAAACTTATTTTGACACTAAAAGTTATAGTTTAAATGATCTAATGAAGACTACACACTCAGCCAAAGTTGGCTGAGTGTTTGTGACCCAAACCAATTCCCATTTGACCCACTTTGGGGTTAAACCAAACACCCCCTTATTTATATTAAAATGAGTTTTAACTGATTTTTGGTAAAAGAGGGCAGAGATAATGGATTACAAGTGGATTGTAATAACTTTTAACACATGTTTACACAATTTAAACAGAATGAAACAGCTGAATTTATATTTCAAATTTTGACAATGGCAATAACAAGAACTCTTAACTTTTTTATTAAAAACAGAAAAATTACAACATAAAGCTTTAAAACAACTGAGTTACACTTAAATGATTAAAAGAAAGACTTGGAATTAAAATTAAGCTAAAAAACATAAAAAAATGGTGTGTGGTCTTCGGCTTGGTCTTGGCTCTTTTATAGAAGTCTTCAGCCTTCCTTTGGACTTGGGCTGTGTTTGTTGTGAGAGTGTAATGCAATCCCAGCAATCTTAGCCCTTCGTTGGTTCTTATACACCATCTCAACCATTGATGGGGTCTCGGGTTGAGTGTTTTCCAAGTGGGAGGGGTAAATGGGGCAGGGTAAGGTGGGAAGAGGTGAGGGGTGAGCTGTAAGGGTACTTGGGAGAGTGGTATTGCAAGAAAACCGTGGGAAAGGGGTGGTTTGATTTTGGCGGGTACGGGGGTGGGTTGCAGGGTTTAAAAGAGAAGATTGGGGAAGAGGCAAGAATGCCCCCCCAACTCTCTCTCTCTTTTCATTTCGTTTTAAGCCGAAATTTTAGTTATAAAAGGGTTTAGAAAGTGACGGTTTTGGTCCTTGTGGTTTATAACTAAAAGAGAACAAAGAAAGTTTTGGGGAATTGCAAAACTGGTCCCTGCTGTTTATAACTAAAAAGAAAACTGCCATTTGGCAGTTTTAGTCCTTGCCTTTATTTTACCATTTTTCTTTTATAAAAAACTTTTAAAAATGACAACTTTAGCCCCTAAAGTTTTATAAAAAAGGATTTTGGGCTTTTGTTGGGCTTGGGTTTGTATTGGGCTTGTATTGGGCCCACTGGGCTTGGGTTTGGGCCCAATAAGGTTTAGGCTTATGTTATTGGGCTTTTTAAGGCCCAATAAGGTACAGGTTTGGTTATTGTGTGTACAATGGCTGAGATTGGCTGTAACTGGGCTAGGATTGGGCCTTCAAAGTCTTCACAGTCTTCATAGTTATACTATTGGGCTTTCCCGGCCTTGATTTTGCACAGTCTTTTCCATTCCATGCTCAGTTTTGTCATTTTGGCTTGGTTTTCTGCCTTTTTGTTGATTTCTACTTCCTGCACAATACAAATGCAAAACAAACATATATTTGGCAGTTTTTGTCTGTTTTTGGTCATTTAAGCTCGTTTTTAGAGGTAAAAGATATGTGTAATTAAGCACTTATCACTGGTCTTCCCACTTCCTTTTATTGCTATCTCCGATCCTTAATGCCTTAGCCTGAACCCCTTGTTCAATCAGTTCTCGAGCCATGTTGATTGCATCATGCAAAGTCGCAGGCTTTGAAGAAGTAACATTTCCTTTGATTCCCTCAGGAAATCCTCGAATGTACTTTTCAATCTTTTTCTTTTCAGTTGACACCAACTCAGGACACATCAAAACCAGTTCGTAGAAGCGATTGTGTTATTGCCTGATGTCATTTCTCTTTCTAAGTCAAAGTCCGAACGCTCTTGCTCCATCCTTTGGATTTTAGTTGTTGGGCTAGTATTTAGAGTATCATTAGCTTTTATTTCCAGGGGATCTAATTAGCATTAGCAAGTCCAATAAGTTTTGAAATTTCCGTTCCACCAGGTCAGAGCACGACCCTCGAACGTTGCACATAGCAAATTCACTTTGTCATCTTCAGCACATTGCAATCTCAAAACACTGCTCAGTCTTTTCGAGCCATCTTTCGTCCGGACTACACCTTCAGTCCCGTTGAAAGAGTGAGGTTTGCCGTTTGTAAAATGTCTTATACGAACATCCATGCATCTCTGGTGCAACAGTCCCTCTAGTATTTGCTGATCCAGATCCACCAGCATTGTTTGAGTCAGTTCTTGTCTTTTCATATTCTTCAATAGCTTTGGCCACACGCTTTTCCACTATCCTCTTAACAGATTTCTTCTTAAATCTCCTAGGCGGCATGATTCTGGCCACGCAAGTACACATTTCGTTCGTTATGATTTGTTAAAGGTATGCAAGTGTCATGGCCCGTGTAATAATAGAGAAAGAAATAGAAAAGTGATATAAAATAATCTTATTTATATCAGATATGGTCAATATTTATATAATTGATCGATAGAAATAGATACTGATATGTCAAAAGATAGACGTAAGAGATCGAATTTAAACCAAGTATTATATATAATGCAATAATGACAATCGGAAAAGTATGCTTAGGATCAGGGATTTCTGCTGCGCGTGGATATCGGTGCGATATTGAAGGATTGTATTTAAAAATGAAAGAAAAGAAAACTTTAAACTTTGTGGTTTTAGACTAGGTTTTGAAAATGAACCCAGTTCCCTTATTACCTTGGCTCTGATTCCATCTGTTAACACCCTAAAATTAGGTGCAGCGGAAAGGTAACAATGGGGGGCTACGTCATGTACAAAAATCAAGTTATAGAAAATGACCTTAAATGGCGTTAAAAATAGATTCATTCAATGTCATTACAAAAGATCAGAGTTTTCACGTTAGGTCCATTAGTTTTGATAAAAAGACAGTTAATGATTTATAAGACAAAAGTTTCCATGAATTTAAGAAATCATGAATCCATTAATAGATATCCATCACGGCTCCCATCCAAGCTTATGCCTCAGCACCTGAGATTAAAACATGCTAAAACGTCAACAAAATTGTTGAGTGAATTCATAGGTTTATCAGGAAATAGCGTGGACCACAAGATCGAAGTAATAGTAGACTATGAAACACATTCAATAGTCTAAAACATGTATTATTGCCCTAAGCTCATGACACCATCTTAACGTAATAAATGAAATCAAAACATTGTACTCGATGAGGTTTTGTGCCCCAACTCGGAAAACAGATGTTACAAAAAACATCCTACGAATTTTTTATCAATACGATGTTGCAAACATCCTACGAATTTTCTTCAAATGTTAAATGCGTTAATGGTCAACTAGAAGAAACACAGCACAGACGGGGATGGTCTAGTCCCGATAGAATCTATCCTACACTAGCGTTTACCCAGCCAGGATTTAAGGTTCATGATAAAAGGGGATTAAATGGCAAAACGGTAACTTAGGCAATAAAGTTAATCTTTTTTTTATTTTTTAGGAAATAACATACAGTTTGAAAACACTTGGGTCCAAAGAAATCAAAGCATGTATCTCCCACCGTATTTAATAAAAGCAAGTAGTAGAAAAGGGGTCGAACTCTCACCTCGAGTGAATGGTAATCAACAGTATTCACTAAAATAGGAAAATGCGATCACGAAGGAATCGAAGACAACCTCAATCAATATTAGGTCGTATAAGTACTATACACTTTGTTTATTATAGGTCGTATAGCTCATATACTATCGTTCGGGGTATAAATTAAGTGGTCATGTAGTGACGTATGCGGAGCATAGGACACTTTAAATCGTAAATCCAACAATCGTCGAATACGCCACCCGAAGAGGCCTCATTATTAACTCCCTAGTAATTATAGTAATTTGCTTAACTAACACCACATATAATTCTTTATAGCTATATCACCGTCTACATCAGTTTTGGTAAAATGTGTTTAAACAAGTTAAAAAGTTTATAATTAACCGTTTAGTTAAAATGGCGTAACTTTCGCGTTTTAAGCCCGATTTTAACGTTTCTTATGCCCACGCTTTCGTATTAGGACGAGTTATCATAATTTGACATTTTCATAATTTGGACCTACTGGTGAACAGTACTTTTTACTGTTCACACCAGTTATAAAGTTATTTTTATAGTTTTTAGTTATCGTAAAAACCACGGGAACGTCGTAATTTTTATTCGTTATAGCTCGTTTTTAGCGTTCTTCTTTCGAGTACTTTTCTTTGATTTATTGAAAGTCCTAATCTATTTATGAGGTTTTACAAAAATAAAAGTTTTCTGTCCATGAATAGTAACTTTTATAAAAATAGTTTTATAAAGTTATATATTTACCGTAAACTTGAATGAAATCGTCGTATTTTTGTTATAAATCGTTTTTTTGAGGTTTTTTATTAATTTTGGATCGTCATGACATGTAGTATTTTATAAAATATAAATGAAGGATTTATTTTTCGAATTAAAACAACAATTTTGATTATTTTAGAAAAATATGTTTTAAATAGTTTTTATAAACTTTTTAGTTTAACACTTTGTTTACTAGTCATTTATATCACTTCTTATCACAAATGTCTTACATCCTTAGGGTTCTAGTCCATGATTTATTCAACCACATAAACACATGAATAGGTGTACAAAATTATTAATCACAAAGTAGAAATTTGTTTTACATGTTTAAGAGTAACCTAATGGTGATTTCACTACATAGAACTTATATACACATAAAATGATAAATGTAAAGACATAAAGGGTTTTAGATAACCTTAGTGAGATGTATGATGATAACCAACAAAATCTAAACCCTTGTTTAGATGAAAAACCAAAGCTTGCAACACCAAGAAAATCCTAGGTTTCAAGAAACCCTAATCTTCATTTTCTTGATTAATACTTGAATATGGTTAACCAATGCTTGGAAAAACTCTTAGAATAGTTATGAATGATGTTGTTCTGTAGGTGTGTTTTATGTTGTATAAAATTTGGTATGGATTATCCAAAGAGTGTGTTTGTTGCCATGGCTATAGAGAAGCAAAAGGGAGGGTTTTTGCTTTGATTTTCACACTAGGAATTGTTATGTATGTGTTATCTTTTACTAGTTAGGCATTTAAATATCTTAGGACTAGTCAGTTATAATGAAAGGTCACAATTTAGGCTCCTAAGGGTGGTATTGGTCACAGGGATAAAGGGGAGGGTTTTGGGGAAAGTCTTGGTCAAATGTAGCCTAGTCTTGATTTGCCATAATTAGAGATGTGTTGTACAAGATTTACTAGAAATTTTGGTGGATAAATGTCCCCCATTACATACATATACATGAAATTAATGAGGGGAAGGGGTGGAAAAAATATTTTGGTCTTTTATTTAGTGTTATTAATTGCATTATTTTAGGCTAATGAAATGTAGAGTATAATATAATGTACATTTTTTGTACATTGTAGGGTTTGATTTGAATTCTTTCTTGAAGAAGAATTGAATAATTTAATAATACTTGATAGTTTTAAATTAAACTTTGAGTATTGGGTACAATTTGTTGAGTATTTGTTGAAGCGTAGATATCTTTTGTGGTTCGGGTATGCTTTTAAAACGGACATTATGTGAAACGTACATATTCACGTATCGATAAAAATAAAATAAACATCGACCGATAATTATTTTCATAATATTTATTTTAATACTGATTGTTGCCAACGTTTAATGGTTTGTGCCCGTTTTATTGAAAGCTAAATTTTTAGTGTACGCGATTTAACTTAACGTTTACGATTTTAAAGCAAACGTGTGCAAGAAAAAAAATAAATAGTGAATTAAATGACGTCGTTCATTGATCAAAAATACGAATTGTTACATTGTTTTTGCTGAGCTTGCTTAAGATAAAAATGATTTTGATAACCCAAAGCCATTTTTTGTTCGGTGTGGTTAATGAACGTTGACCTCTAATCAGTCTGGCTTAGGTGAAAGCATATTGCTCATTTTGAATAATTGACCCGTTGTGACCAATATTTATCTAATTCTCTTTTATCTTATTCTCAACTGTTGAATTTGTTTTTCAAGAAGCTCGTCTTCGCGTATTTTGAAATCAGACTTCAACTTTTTCTTTTCTTCTTGAAGAGAAGAAACAGTTGATTTTTCTTTTGAAAGCTGGTTATTTAAATTTGCAATTTCCTCATTCAAAGTTGTTATCGTTTTAGCAAAACTTAAGTGAAGTGCATTTACCTTTTTAGTAAGACATTGCTCTTGATAAGCTGACTTTTGGTAACATCTATTAAGCTTATCATATTTTTCTTGATTAATTTCAAAACACTTTTCTTGATTTTTATATCTAGCAAGCTTAGTGGTCAAATCAGCATTTGTTTCTTTCATTTTGCGATTCGTGTTGGCTTTCTCAACCTCTATAGCCAAATTATTATATAATGATTCGAAATAAGCAAGTGTTTCCTCAACAGTAGCAGGATTTTGTTTTACTGTTCCCCCCACTTTGTTCCATACTAGAAACCGCAAAGATAACATTGTTGTCATTCTGTTGAACTTAGTGTGGTGCATGATTAGGCTCGAGTAGATCAGTATACTGCTCCTCTTGAGTGAACATATTAAATATCTCATTATTATAACGATTGTCATATTCATGTACCTCAACTGATCCATCTGAGTAATAGACGGGAGTGCCTTCAGTCTGAGTACCCGATGTCGATACTTGCTACAAATTAGCCATCAAAATGCAGTTTGCATTGACTTCCTCAATCTCTTCAAGATCTACTGAGCACAAGCCATGAAATCATAATTCCTAGCTTGGAGTTGGATCTCATGCCTCTTGCTTTTTCAGCAATCAGCAATGATGTTTGAAGGAAATTGTATGCATCCTTTTTTTATCAGTCTGAATGTGCAGTTCCTAACAAGATGACCCAAGTCTATTTTAATTTTTTTGAGTTGTAAACAACCTTATCTGATTACCCAATCTTCCCAATTGCATTACTCTAAGCCAGTTGCTGCTACAACATTATCATTCCCATTCGAATTCAGATTCTGATTAGCAATCCCCGGAACAACACTAAGCCCATTCTGATTTCCGACATTCTGAATACTCGGATTCTGAACTGCATTTTGAAAAACCTAATTCCTGACAGTCTGTACTGCATTATACCCATTCTGATTCCCAACATTCTGCCCAGCATACTATCTAACTATCCCATTACCTCAACCATCTGCATTCTATTTGTCTTGACCCAAATTCATACCCGGTTGTGCAATCTGCCTATTATAAGGGTTTGATGAAATTATCTGATTGTTGTTGGTTGGTTTTTTTTTGTAGTGTTGAGTAGTTTAGTTTGAATGCCTTAGCCATTAGAACAAGTGCCATGTTCATTGCAGTTGTGGGATCTGTAATGTCTTCGGGATTGGGCATTGGTTGTTGCATGTAGTTCGTGTTGAATGATGGTTGTGGGTTGAAGTTGTTGTTGAGTTATGGTTGTTGCATATAGGTGTCACACCCCCAAAATCGGACGGCAGCGGAATAGTAACATTGGGGTGCGACTTCAAGGCACAAGGGACAAGTCACAGAAAACGACCTCAAAAAAGACGTTTAATTAAATTTCATATTCGTTATATTAAAATCAGAGTTACAAAGGATCCCATATATAATGCAATAGAAACATTTGTTTTAAACGTTTGTCGACATGGTATACAAGATATTAGCCTTCAAAAATATATACCGCGAGACTCGAATGTCCCAATGCTCAGCTAGCCAAAATATAAACCTGAGAAGAAAATACACGCAAAAAACGTACCAATCAATGTTGGTGAATTCATAGGTTTAAGTAAAATAGTGTTTGAAATAATTTTAAGAAATGTTTGTGTAGGAAAAGAAGCGTTACGGCATTCTCAAAAAGTTGTTATTTCCGAAAATCCAAGAAGTGATTTAATAAATCTAGTAATGTTCAGTAGTGGACCACAAGATCGAAGTAATGGTGGACTAAGTACGTATTCCGAAGTCCAAAACAAGTAAGGTAGACAAGGGAAAAACACATTCCAAGTCTCTAAAATATTATAACAGTATTATGCACTAAGCTCATGACCCGAAGATTACTAGATTTGTTGCCCATAGAATATTGGAAGCTGGCCAACAACCTAACACCTCTTCAAGGTAAATGCACTCCGATTTCAAACTTGTGACCCAAGTTAGGTGGGGATTGTCATCCCGATAGATCTATCCACAAACAAACACTCGCCGCATACTACAATAGCAATTAACGGTTCATGTTAAGTAGGGACTTCACGGAATAACGGTAACTTTGCAATAATAATATTAGGCAATAATCTGGGATAGCATACACTTTGTAAACACTTGTGTCCGTAGTAAACATCATGTCTAAAATTCACGGTTTACAAATATAGGTATTCACGATCTCAAAATCATGTAGTAATCAAATCAAACTTCAGTAAAAATAATCATTGTAATGCTTACGTATAGAAATCAATAAGTTTAGTAGGTAAAACGAGCAGTATTATTCACCCCGGAAATAGTTTAAGAAAACCATTATAAGAGAAAAGGTGGGGCTATGAACTCACAAGTATTTGAAAGGTGTAATTGTATACTGTAGTTAAAATATACAAGTTGTAATACGAGCATTTATTTCCCCTCGCAGGTTTATAAAACATTGAAAAGTTGAAATGCGGACTATTGAAACTCACATTAGAATGACGAAAATGAAAATATCGAATAGGTAAAACATGTCACGGACGAGTCCGAAAGCAACCTAATTAAATACAGGTCGTATAAGTAGAATGTATTTATAATAAATACTACATCACAAGTTATAATGTTACACCACCAACTAATACTTTTTGTTTAATTTATAAGTCGAAACGATATTCAAATCGTATTTGTCAAATAATATCCATGTATTTGTACTCGTAAATAAAAATACTATACTTGTCCATTTTTTTTATTTATTGTTAAAAACACTTGGTTTATTGTTTTTTATTCGTATAATGTTATCGCATAAGTAGTTTAATCGTTTTGTAAAATAATATTTATAACGTTAAAACTTGTATAAATATTATATGAGTGATTCTAAAATGTTTCGTAAATTTTTTTAAAAAAACGAACCAACACTATTCATGTCAGGAAAAGTGTCTAGTTTACAAACCATACATCTAAAAATTATGAAAATCGACATGTTTATGTAAAATGTCGTTCCGAACAACTTTGTAGTTTTACACTTCGACTCAATCGGACCCGAAGACCCTCGAAACGCAAGTTTCAGCGCTGCTGAAAGGTGCTCACGGTTCCAGCTTTTTATATTTATTATGTCAAATTTTTGAAACGTCGTATTTTATCGTTTTGACTCCGATTTTGTGATTCTTTCGAGCCTGTTCTTCGTATTAAAAGGTTTTATTTAACTTAATATATTTTCCATCAGCCTACTGTTATGAATAGTAGTCAGTTTTTATAAAAATACTTTTATAAAAATACTTTTTATCGTAAACTTGCGATATTGCGTAACTTTTTCGTTATTATAACTCGGAATTTTCGAGTTCTGTATTATGCTTACGATCCTTTGTAACAGGTAGTATTTTAATGAAATATAAAATACATATGTTTTATTATCTGGTTTTAAAGCTGTTTATTGGGAGGCCTTGTATAACATGTAATTTAAATTATTTTATAAACTTTTTGGCATAAATGTAATACTTCAAGTCGTCTATCATATTTTATACCACAAGTCTCATATATTTTTAGGTACTCTAGTCAATCATTAGTTCAAGTAATGTCCATGAAAATATCTTTATATTTTATAACACATGAAAATAAAATCCTAGGTGGTGATTTACAGTAAAACTTGCATGCTAAAAATATGAAGGTAAAGTATGAAAAGTATGAGTTTTAGAAGACCTTAAGAAAGTGCAAGATGATGAAGAACACAATATCAACCCTAATGAGAAAATCCTAACTTTCTTGTTTAAACCTTGTCAAAATTTACCCAAGCTTGCAAAGCTTAGAAACCCTATATTAGTTTGAAAAACCTAATCTTTCCTTTCCTTGTTTAATCCTTTTAAAGACTAAATCAAGCCTTTAAAACACCTTGAGGTATCTTAGATATGATGTGAGATAGCTTGTAAATGTTGTATATGAGTTTTGTATGGATGGTTTATGATGGTTGGGGTGAGCCGTGGCTTTTGTAAGAGAGAAAGAGATAGAAATTGATTTTTTTAAGTGTATAAGAGTGTGTATTTGCTATCTCTTGTATGCATGTAATATATAGATAAAAAGTTGGTCAAAGTGCTAGTAATCAAGACCAAGAATGTGCATGTGGGATGTGTTTTGGTCGTTGGAACCAAGATAGGAAAACAAGGGTAATAGTTAGTCAAATTCACTATACATGATAAAGTCTTACTATTTCAAATCTAGAAGAATGTGTGCGAATAAAGGATCGTCAACATATTATTCTAATCGTTCGACGATTTTTGATGACATTGTTTCTTGGTCCTTTTTATGGTGTTCTAGTAGATGTAATAGGGTTTTTTCTTGAGAGTATTGGTTAAAAAACCCCTATCTTATTTCTTTGTAATGTCTTTCTAGCTCCTTGCTAGTTTTTTTAATAAAGTTGCCATTCAAAAAAAAAATCAGTTGAATAATTTTTTATTTGATAAAACAAAACTTTAAGTCAGGATGTTTGTTTTTTTTAAATCAATTTTTTTTATTAAATAATAATTTTTTAGTTAGAGTTTCTTTTTATAAATTTTGAAAAATAATACAACATAATTATTTTCTAATTTTTCTTACAATTAAAAAAAAATGTTTCTAAACTCACATATACAAAAAACTTTAAAAATATATAAGGATTATAATGTTAATTTTTTAAAATTATAGACTAAGAATGTAATTATTTTAGAAAACACTCTCTTGTTGCATGCATGTCCTTTTTTCATAAGATATAATCGAAGAAACCAACACCACCACCTGAATATATCCACCGTCACCACCACCAACATACATCCACATAATAATAGGTGCGTGGATTATCCCAACAACGCATAATAATCACTACCAGCATACATCCACCATCACCTCCATTGTAGGTCAAGAAACCCAATCTCCAAATTGATATTTTAGAAGTAGTATAATAGTGAATGATTCGTGAAATGATAATGTGCAATCAAACAAAGACTTTCACCACTAGCCTTCACAGAGATGCCGAAGAGCCACACCGGTTCCCATTAAACGGGACAATGCAAACGGAAATGAGAAACGAGTTATAAAATAAAAAAGAGATAAAAGAGTAAATGAAAATATGAAGTTATTTTCATTAGAGAGTAAAAGGGTAATTAGACTAAGCCTAGGGATGTCAAGGTCGGTTGACCGAATCCCAAAATACCAAACACACAACCCTAGGGATGTGGAGGTCGGTTGACCGAATCCCCAAGGGAGGGGGAGTTTGACTTTTTGTCAAACTACATTCCTTATTCAATAAGGAATCTAACCTCCTTATTATGTCTATAAATACCAAGGCATAATGAAGAGATTCATAACACATAACACATAACCTAAATCTCCTCATACTCTAAATCTCTCCATCCCTTCTCGTATTGCTCGATCAGACGAAAAAACTAAAGGGGTTGAACCCTTTTGGTCGACAGCCCTAAGTCGACATTCTAGTCGACTTCTATAGTTGACGAATACAAGGGATAAACCTTTGTGTCGATCATTGCTAATATGTACGTTTAGGGTTTCTCAAAACCCTAATTCATGTAACCCTTTGATCTTGTGGATCAATTAGAGTTTTCCCCAAATTTCATACTCGCCTAACTTGCGGCAGGTTCACAGCCCTAGTCCTACCTGTGCAGTATTGGTGGATACCTGACGCAATCCAGAAGATGTGATCATTCCTGAAACCCTAAAAATCAAGAACAACATCAAGAATCACGAAGGAGGTTATAGAACCGTAAAGGGGGTGAATACGGTCTTTTTGACTTCTTAAAAGTTTATAAAACTTCAAGTCACAAAAAGACCGAGTGGTGTACAAACTACTTAACAACACACCAATAAGTAGAGAGAGAGAGATAGACACCAACCGGTTCGGGATGGGAGTTTATACCATTCGTACGTCTAGTTGCGTGTAACACCCCTAAAATCACAACAACGCAGCGGAATACCACTTGGGGTGCTACTTCATAGTATAAAGTACAAGTTACAGAAAACGACTCTAAGTGAGACGTTTTGAAAAGTCAACCATTTGATAATTTTTATAAATATCAGAGTTACAACATGTCCCATTTGTAATACGATAGAAAACATCTTTAAAACATTTGTCGAATGGTACTCAAATCATAAAGCCTTTAAAAATATATCCGCGCGACTCGAATGCTCCCAATGCTCAGCTAGCAATATAATAACCTGAGAAAATACATGCAAAACGTCAACAATAATGTTGGTGAATTCATAGGTATAAGTAAAAGCAATATTAAAATAATTTAAGAAATATTTCAGTAAGAAAAGAAACGTTACAACATTTAAAAGTATTAGTTCTGAAATTTAAGTAGTGATTCAATAAATCAAGTAATGTTCAGTAGTGGACCACAAGACTAAAGTAATGTAGACAAGAGAAACAAATTCAACAAGTCTAAAAGAAATATATATTATTGCACTAAGCTCATGACCTTAACAAGTTTGTGCCCCAAATAATATAGGATGCTTGCCCACAACCTAACTGTCCTCCCCATGTTAAATGCACCATGGTCTAACACTTTGTAACCCGAAAATTTTAAGGTGGTGGATGTCAATCCCGATAGATCTATCCATAACATTCGCGCTTACTACATTAGCAATTAACAGTTCATGATAAGTAGGGACTTAAATGGCAATAAGGTAACTTATGCAATAATATTCAGTCATTAATCTGGATAGCATACAATTTAAAAGAACTTGTGTCCAAGGTAAAACAAATAATGTGTTCAAAACTCACGGTTTTCGTATATAGGAGTTCAATGATCTCAAATGATGTAGTAAACAAATCAAGCTTTAGTAATTTCATAAGTAAACAACCATGTATTAAAAGTAATGTAGTAAGTAAGTAAAAGCTTTAGTAAAAATTGTCATGTAACGCTTATGTAGTAGAAATCAATGAGTTTACTTGGTGAAACGAGCATGTATTCTCACCCCGAAAATAGTTTGTGAAAACCATTAAAATAGAAAAGGTGGGGCTATGAACTCACCTTAAATAGAAGTATCGAACAAGAAACTCAACAAGGAGAGAACAACAACAACGTCTCAACCGCGACCTATAACAATGGTGCGCGATTTAGAAGAATATATAAATTATAAGTAAATGCATAATTTGCATAAGTAATGAAAATATATATCGACATGTATGTAATCTTATACCATAGAATCCATGTGTGCGCCTCAACTTCTTAGTAATACATTCTAAGTTTTTTTTCTCCTAAGTTTTACTCTAATTTAACCCATTCCGACTTAAAAAAAACAATATTTAATTTTTAATAAAAATTTACCGCATTTTAACCCCATTTTAAGGATAAGGACATCTAAGACGCGAACGAAAATGAAAGACTCCCTTATTAGTAGGAAAATTCAGTTTTAGTTAGTATATTTTACGCCTAATCAATCTCCATAACGCTAATTGACCATTAAAAGAATTTCGCCAAGTTTGACTTTTTAATATATATATATATATATATATATATATATATATCCGTAAATCTGACCCATCCGAAACGACCCGCTAAATCACATTTACATGACTCGGACTCTAAAGCAATTTGATTTAAAACGACGTTTTGGACAACTTTTTAGTTTTAGCCGAGACCCGAAACCCAACGGAAAATGACCAAAATATCCCTGCAAGTTTCTGCAAAATCCCTTTTTCAAACAGTAGTTCAGAACTGACTAGTTTCTGTAAATCGGTCATATCTCACTCATCCAGAGGAGATATGGCTCTAGCCAACTCGACACATGTACTTTGAACTTATTTCCACAACCCCATAAAATAATCCAGACCTTATTAGGCCAAAAGTTTGCTGCAAACCCATTTATACTGCTGGTCTGTAGGAGTCCCAAATTTTCCTACCAAACACTAATTTTGGCGTATTTTCCAAACCGTGATAGCTATTAAAGTGAATCCAGTTGGAGAAGTTAGATTAAGATGTATACTACTGAGATTAGCTTTCCTATCCTACAATTTAGAGTATTAACCTGGATTTTAACTCGTTTTCCAAATGATGTTCCAGTTTTGACTAGCAATCGTAAAATGGCCATAACTCCCTCATCCGGAGGAGTTGATAAACCAACCAATTAGCCACACGAACCTTATAACTATATATATCCAACCATGTAACTTATTCACAGGATCCAGGCCAAAAATTATTAGGAAAAGCCACGTTTTGCTACTGACCTCAAAACAGTCCCTAACTACTTCCAAATTCATTCGAAACTCATCCAAATTGCTAATTAAACACATGCAATGCCATAACATATCTTATTAACATATCTCACACATCAAAACATGATGTTCATGATCAAAACCAAAATCAAACAAACTCAAGAACATGCATGCTTATAAAAGATCAAAATCAAGCACATGCATTAATATATAAATTAATCAATGAAAAAGGGTTTAAAAATAAACTTACAACACAATAAAATGAAAGTAATTGATCAATCAAAAACCCTCCTTGTCCTCCTTGTTTAGCCGCAAACCAAATAACCCTTAATTAATTAAAACCCTAATTTTTATTCAATCAAATCTTGCAATAGCACTATACCCAAACCCTTGATGCCTCAATTGTACCCAAAATCATTAAAAACCTTGAAAATCAAAATCTTCAACAATCAAGAACTTGAGAGAAAACTTTGTATGGTTGATTTAATCTTCAAAAGGATGATGGGGTTTAATATAGTAATGATTTGGAGTAGATTGGAAGTGATTTTAGGGATCAAGGTTGAAGATTTTTGGTGGTTTGGTGTGTGTGTGTCGAACACAGTAAAGAGAGGAGGAGGGACCGAATATTTTTTTGTATCTGTGATATGTGTCGTGTGTGTGTTTTTATAAAAATAAGGTTGGGCTTTATATGGGTCAAACTTTATATAAGGGAGTGTTTGTTTTAGGATTTTGTAGGAGCTAATAGAACATAAAGGGTGTTTGGTTTTTAGTTTAGTAGGAGTAAAAATATGATAAGGGGGTGTTTGGTTTCTAGTTTTGATGGAGTCTAAACAAAGAAACAATTAAAAAGAGTGTTTGGATTATATGTTATGTTTATAAATTATATTATTATTATTATTATTATTTAAATATTTATACCACAATATTTGTTTTTAAAACACTTAATTGAAATATTAAAAATTGTAAAAATACTATTTTGACGCGGTTTCGGCCAAACGCGGATAAAAGATGAAAAATAATAAAAATAAAATAAAATAAGCTCTCATGGCTGAATATAACTTTCGTTGATTTCTCGATCGATAAAACGGATAAATATCCAAATCACGGCGCGGAAATAGCTAAAACGACGATTTTTATCAAGTCGAGCAAAAAGAATAAAAAAAATGATTTCTACAAAAATTAGAAAATACAAATAGGGCTCGGTTTAAATATTGATTTTGAATTCGGGTTGTTAAAGTATCTACCCCTTTAGGGAGCGACGTCCCGGCGCTCAATTCGTCTGAATCGTCTTCGGTTAAATTGTGGAGAGATGAGGATATAGACAAGTCATCGTCGAGGTTTCCAACGGAAACTAAATGAGAAAAAGTCCAAACATCAAATACATGCAACGTGCATAAGCGAACGGATTAAATGTCGCGAGAATCCTTAAAAGGAAAGATAAAATACATGACTCGAAGAAGAAGCCATTGGAAACGAGGAATTTAACAAGTCGTCAATTCTTGGAAGCGATTAAGGGTTCATTACTATTAGCTTATCAAGTTCGCCGCGGTCGATACAAATTCGGAAAAATCCATATAACAAATTATGAGTCGAAAGGAGTTCATAGCCCAAAGAATGATTTGTACGCACGCTATGTCGGATACACATAAGCCCCAATCATTTATAATTTGTCACTTACAATAAGAGGAGTCCCAATCCTTGTAAGTAATAATTTATAAACTTATGGTTCGGCGGTTTATAATTTCCTTATTCAAATGAAGAAGCGTCCCAATTCATTTCAATAAGACGATTATAAATCATCCTACTTAAGCATGGCCGACAAAAAACACAATATCAAAATAATGTTACAATAAGTAAAAAGGAGTGTCTACTTGACGACATGATTCTTCAAAATCATAAGAAGTAACAAGAAGAGTAATGAGACGTTAGTCAATCGCATTCCAAAGGTATCTGCCAAAAGACGGCACGATCCGAGATAACAAGATGAAGTCGTACTCCCATCAACTGAAAGATTTCAGAACGATGGATTATGAAAACAACATACGCGATTCAAGAGCATAAAAATAGTGTGAAATCTAAGAATCTGGACTCAACTAGGGTATGAATAACATTGATTGATTAAGCACAGCGGAATATGAAATAAGAACACAACCTACGAAACCGGAGGTTAATGCAACCGAATCTTGACGAATGACAAAGCCATATTCGTCCATATCTGTTGTTTATCACTAACATTCAAATGCAGGTACAAACGACGGTGTTGCATCCTCATTCCAGCAGAGTCGGATTTATAACCGCATGCTCATTCTCAAACTACAAAGACATACTATAGAAATCAAGAATCAAGAAAGCTCAAGAATTAAAGACAAAGACTTTTGCAAACTCTGATATTAATGATCCCTCCTCAGAAACCAAGCTTCGGGGGAGATTATTAGAGAGCTTTCAAATAGATGCAAAGTATGAGCATATTGGTCAAGACACAAGATCACAAGGTGGCAAAGACGATCAAGACAAACAAGGAAAAGATTTAAAGATCTCGAAACAAAAGACAAAGTCGAAAGACAATGACAAAGGCTCAAGATCAAAGATCGAAAAGCATGAAGGAACAAGCCTACAACATGATAAAGACCAAAGATTCAAGAACTCAACGACAAAGCAATCTCAACAAGTCCAAGGAAACAAGATTCAAGATCTCACCTCAAGAATTCGAAGACCACACATTAGGGGAGATTGTTAGCCTCAAAATATGTTTTTGAACATGGAAGCTCAGAATCTGCAGGAAGCCTCGCTTCAGGGGAGATTGTTAGCCTCAAAATATTAAGTCGAACAAGGAAGCTCGGCTACGAATCATGGAAGCTCGGTCTTTACTTAATGATATGTTGTAATAGGCTAGAAAGGGTAATCGGGCTCGTTGATGTAAGCTAATCGGTCACGTGTTATGGGCTAAAGCCCAAGTAATCCCGAGCCCGGCCTATAGAAATACCCTAGGCGTCCTAAATGCTTAAGGGGGTATAAATACCCCTCTCCAAGTGTGGAGAGGGTGTTGGTTCACATTTGTAAGAAACACATTTGCTTGAATTAACCATTCTATTTTCTCTCTCTAGTTTCTCTCTCTAACTTCTCATCTCCTAGCTTATTTTCTTGTATTCAAGTATGAAGTGTAAGTGATTTCTTGGTTCCGACAAAATATCTCTGTTCAGGCGATTTTCACTTTGTGGAATGACCAAATCATAAAGATTATTCAAGTTGTTATAAACAAAAGGTCTGATTAAATCACTTAATTTTGATCGACTTTCTTGGGCAAGACGAATCGTTTCGTCAGATTCAGGAGCTAACATTAAAACAAGATTATTATTATAGAAACCTATATCATACATACGAGGATTCACTCTTTGAGCTTTCTTGAGGAACTCAGGTTTAACAAAACTCGTTTTACAATTACGTTTAAGCATATTCATTGTTTGAACTGATTGACCGGTTTTGTAAAAAATATCATCCAAAGCTTTGACCTTATTTTCTAAAGCAATGACCTTTTCAATTTCTTTGTCTTCACGAGTTTTGTAAAACTTAATCTGAGCCTCTTTTTCTTGTGACATTATGGAGATGGTTTCTTGATGTGCAAAAAGCTCATTTTTTCATTTTTGAAATTGTTTGATTTAAATCGTTTAGCTTCGAGTATATTCATTAAATGACTTTTCAGATTCCATTTTGTATGACATTAAATCCCCTTTAGCTTTTGCACAATCAATAGTCACCTTTGACGCATAATTCACATCATGATACCTATCAAGTTCAGCTTGGAACTTCTTAAGGTCTTTGAACATCAACTGGTTAGTCTTTGACAGTTCATTGTTTGCTTCTTTGAAATGGTTATTTGATGATTCTAAACTTTTATTTTTGGTTTTGAGATCCTGAATTTCACCTTTCAATTTATCAACTAAAACCTTATTTGATGATTCCAAAAAAAATTTACGGTTTTTGTTGTCATCAATTTTACATTTTAGTTTCTTAATTAAAGAAGCAAGCAAATCATGTTCTTTAGCAAAATCATCATCATCCTGGTCAACCGTTTCTCCATTAGTACTCGTATCCAATGAATCAATATGTTAGTATCACCTTGTTCCTCCAGATATGTGTCGTTAATAGATTTAGGTTGCTCAGGATGTTCTATGTCATTGGTAAACACATTATAGTTATCATTATCATTCTATACCTTTTGCAAAGGCTCAGTATCAAAGATGGGTCCAGAATTGTCAGCAACATCTGGAGTAACTTCTTGAATCTGTACCATGTACATATAATGTGCTTTTAATTCCTGGTCGTCAGGTTCATCGTCAGGGTCATCCTTCCAATCAGCTTGTTCTGCATTCAACTGAAATCCAACTTCCTCTTGCTTACACAATAGCATCTTTTCCTTGTGATAAGCTGCATCCTTTGCCCTGTTTCGGTTTCTGACATTCCCTTGATACATGCCCATATTCCTTGCAATTATAACACTGAATCCCATACTTTTACACTACCTGTATACCTACATTCTCCCTAGCCCCAGCAACATTAACTGCCCTCTAATTATCATACCCAGTTCCTTTGTTGATCCTTGGAGTATTATCCTGATTTGATCTATTGGTGTTTGATGAAGTTCTGAGGTTGTTATTGCTAGGTTTGTAGATTTTCTTGAATGATAGAGAAATTAAAGCCATAAGTTTATCAATCTCCTTCTTCTTTGACATTTCATCATCTTCAGCAACCATAGTAGGTTCTTGATCATAAATAGGTGGAGGAGAGTTAACAATTGCTTTTTCTCTGTTTTTGGTAGCAGCTGGTTGTGATCTGGTTGAGGAATTTCGAGTGTAGTGATTAGGATGGTTTTGAGAATGGTAAACTGGTTGTTGTTGAGCAACAAGTGCAAGTGGATTAGCAGTATGTGCTAGTCTTTCAGCTTTTATCTCGTTGACTTCATTCTGGTGTTGTTTCAGGATGTCATAAAGTTTGTGATAGGAGACAATCTTTAGCTCTTGACTCTGCTTAACAAATGTCACAAACCTTTGCCATTCTAGTTGTAATTGAAGTAACAACTGAACATTCACTTGATGATTGGTAACATCACACTGATTTTTGACAAGCTCATTCATCATCTTGTAGAACCTTAAGTAATACGATTCAAGTGATTCACCATCTCGTGATGTGAATTTTCCGAATTCCCAATATAAATTAGTTTCAAAATCTTGAACATTGATTGAATCACCCTGTTATAACCTTTCAATTGCTTTCTACATCTCACATGCATTTGGACAAGCATCAACTATGGAGTAGATATCATTATATATCCCTGTGAGAATTATCTGAACAGCTTCAGCTTCAGCATTCAGTTGATCCCTTATGTCTTGTAAAGCATTCTTATAGTTCTCCATGTACCATTTTGTAGTTGTTTCTGAACAACCTTCTGCAACTGGAACATTCTTCTCAGTCCATTTAAATTTGTAGGGTGGATTCTGGAGGAAATAGTGGATGAGTTCATTGTTAGGTTTGGTGTCAATGTATCTCTTGATTCTGGATTTCCACTGAACGTAATTACCCGGTGCTAACATTGGTGGACGGTCTTTACCACCTGCTTCCACGATGGCATTATGAAGAGCGTTTGATGTTTGAGTTTGCAAATTGTTATTGGTATTTGACATTTTGATGTTGTGAATGGATATTGGATCTTAAGTTTTATGAAGTGATTGAGATTGTGGTTTAATTAATGCAATTAACATTCGCGGGATTTTACAAATCTATGATTTAAACCGAGAAAAGACACGACTTTTACGTGATTTTACTAAATCAAGAGAAAACCGTGAATGAATAATTGTTTTAAAGTTAAGGTTTAATGTTTTAGAATTAAAAGTCTTATAAGTCCAAGTCTAAGAGTCCACGTTTATGATTTATGAAAATTTGTCTAAGTAAATGAAATGGCTAACCACCACGAAGATGAACAAACCACCACGAAGTATCAAACCTCTGGCAATTTTGGTAAACCACTACATAGAACAAACCACTATAAAGTGAACAAACCACCACGAAGTGTCAAACCTCTTGCAAAGTGAACAAACCACCGCCATGTATCAAACCTCAGCAAAGTGAACGAACCACCATGAAGTGTCAAACCTCTGGCAAAGTGAACAAACCACCACGAAGTATCAAACTGCTGTGAAGTAAATGATCGCTTCCAAACTACATGTATAAAATATATATATAATATATAGATACGTAATAATAAGGAGGATAACAATTATAGTATAGTTAGTATTTTTCCGTCGGGTTCTAGAAAATCGCTCCAAAACAAATATCAAAAAACCTCCGCGGTCATTCCCCTCCTCTACGATAAGTGAATGGAAATCTAACGTTCAATTGTAAATCGCGCTTGAATAGCTTAAAAGTTTTTTGGATCAGGGTTTGGGTTTTCAAATCTACTCAAGGAAAAGCATAATAAAAAAAAAGAAACTAAACTTTTTGATTAAAAACTAAAATTAATTTTTAAATTACAAATTACGAGATTAACAAAAATTGATTTAAAATATATAAATGACTTAAAAAACTTGCTAAGTACGTGAAATTTCATTAAGGTGCGGGAGTTAAGGTTTTAATGAATTAAAATCCTTACGAAATTAAATTTTAAATGAAATTAAATACAGAGGTAAAGTAAAGTAAAGTAAAGTAAATGACAAGTATTTAAATTGCATTAAAATAAATGACGGTATTTAAATTGAAAAATTCTAATGACTATTAATTTTTAAACCTTTTTAAACCCGCACCTAAATTCCAAATCACAAATCACTTAGCAAGCACAAATTAACTACTCACTAATGCAGAGACACCACACACACACAGACACATAGCGAGAACAACAATCATAAGATTTAAACAGTAAACATTTTAAGCTATTAAATCTAAACATCACGTAAATTAAAAAAAAGGGAAAAAGGGTAACCGAAATGAAGAACCGCAATGATATAAAACCACCCATCTTTTACAAACTACTTTAATAGAACAAATTATTTTATCACTTTAAAAGCTTTTATTTATTAATTAACAAATAAAGGTTGTCAACTTTATTACTAATTATTTTCATAAAAACTGATAAAGTTCGAAACTAATCTATTATCAAACTGTAAAAATGATCCTTAAGCTCCGCCTTAGATGAAGAAGGATGAATAAAAATAAGACATGAAAAATTAAACAAAAATAAGCTAAAAAAGATAGAAACTTAGATCTAAATCCACGCCGAAACAAGGTGTTCAATCTAGTAACGCGTATCGGGTATATTTAAAGGATTAGATCTAAGAAAAGTAAGCTAGATTTAAAAAGCAATAAAAGTTTATACTAGAAAATAACTAAAAAAAAGATTTAAATATTTTTAGATCTGATCCACCCGAAACTAAATGGTGTTCAATCTAGTAGAACCGATCGGTTAAATTTAAGGATAGAATCTAAAAACATATAAGCTTTAGCAAAATAAGCACTCAAAAATTAAGCTAAAAATAAGCTCATCTCCTCCCTCGAAAAAAAGCTCTAAAACAAAAACAATATAAAAGCTAGTCTAATTAACTAATTGAAAGAAACTATAGAAAAAAAGCTAAATAGAAGAAATCAACAATAAGCTATACTCATGATCTTATATTAAACATAATCAAAAGCAAAAGAGATAAACTAAGCAAAAGACAAAAGCAAAATAAAAACTAATATAAAACCAACTACAATAAAAATTCTTCATCATTACTACGCTCCAAAATTACAATAAGCTAGATCCAATAACTTTACTAAGCTTTTACAATAAGCCCAAAATAAACTAATTATTCTACTCCTAACACTACAACTAAAAATAAACTAAAAAAAATACACACTTAAAAAAAACACACTAAATTCTACACAAATCTCACACAAACAAACTGCTGCGTGCGTGTTGCTTTTATAGCCCAAAGTGGGTGAGGGCATTTTCGTCCTTTCAAGTACTCAACCAATGATATTGCTGGATCTAGGGGTAATTTGGTCATTTTGCACTCCACCAACCGCCTCCTATTGCACACTAGCCTGACGCTACAGTACCTACGTACTTGACACAACGCCATGCCCAGACGTGTCACCTTCTGTATATAGGTCCAGCCGCCACCCTGCTAACAGTACCACTCGTACTGACGTGTCCCCTGCCACCTAGTACTTAGCTACAGGTACCTCGTACTGACGAGTCTGCCCACCTAGTACAAAGCAAACAGTACCCTCTACTGACGCTATAGTACCAAAAATCGTTAACCTTGCCACCTGCACAGACTGACCCAATCATTAGATGGCCAGTGTCACCACCTAAGTGGTGCCACGTGCATTTTTTCACCTGTTCAACTACCCCGCAGCGGTCAACCGCCGGTCAACCGCCGCCGGACCACCGGTCAACGGTGGTCAACGACGGCGGTCAACGGTGGTCAACGCCGCCGGACCACCGCCGGACCACCGGTCAACGGCGGCGGTCAACGACGGTCAACGGTGGCGGACCACCGTTGACCACCGCCGGACCACCGGTCAACCACCGGTCAACGGTGGTCGACGGTGAGTCAACCGCCGGGTCGGACCGGGTATTGGGCCGGATCGGGTCGGGCATTGGGCCGGGTCGAGTCGGGTCTGGGCCGGGTCTGGATCGGGTCTGGGCCGGGTCTGGATCGGGTCTGGGCCGGGTCTGGGCCGGGTCTGGATCGGGTCTGGGCCGGGTCATGGATCGGGTCGGGTCGTGAGGGAATAAATCCCTCACCCGGTTTCGAACTTGGGACCTTGAGTATGAAACTATGCACACACACCGCTGTGCTAGGCATAGCTTCTATAATATATATGCACAATGTAATATATAACCCTTTAATATCTTGGTCTGGTCCAATTTAACTAATAGGTTCAAACAGGGACGAAAAAGGTTCAAAATAAAAAGGGTAAAATATGAAAGGCCGGTACCGTTGGACTCGTTTTTTTCTCTGCTTCTTTCAAGGGGTGATCGTGGAATTTTCACAGACGTTCGTTTCCGACCTCGATAAATGTGAAAACGTCGTCGAAAGTCACCCTAAAATTACCGTTTTTGTTGTACCTGTAAGACATAAAAACACAATACAAACATATTTGAGCAACAAATTTTATCATATTTTTAGTGTTTTTAAAGCCTTTGTAATGGTGTTATAAAAAAAATTAAACGGTACAAAATATGTATATTTTAGCCAATATCAAATCCCCCCACACTAAACCATTGCTGGTCCCTCATGCAATGTAAATAAAACAATACCCGAAAATAAATAACTTTATCCCCTTTAAACTTATGACCCCCTCACAATCAAACAAGAACAGAAAAGGTCCATCAAAAGGTTCAAAAATCATTCAATTCGCAAGTACCCCCGTTTTA
This sequence comes from Tanacetum coccineum, assembly GCA_026074375.1. Classification (NCBI taxonomy): domain Eukaryota; kingdom Viridiplantae; phylum Streptophyta; class Magnoliopsida; order Asterales; family Asteraceae; genus Tanacetum; species Tanacetum coccineum. The sequence goes on along the minus strand of BQNB010046160.1, from coordinate 8,786 downwards.
ACCACTTAATGAAAACAATAAAAAACTAAGATAATAACTTTTAAAAAATTTATTTTTAAAAATGGCTTAAGAATAGGAGTTCGACATCCTTGACTTTTTACACAATCCCCAAACTAACTTAAACCGAAATCGACATGCTAAGTACAAATTTTTAGGAAGCTAACACTACTCATATTTTGTAACTTGTAAACTTTTTCACCCTCCCGACAATATTAATTATTAGGTGATGTGCTACATCGAATTTTCAACCATTTGGATCAACGTTTACCAAAAACTATGTTTCACGTTCTACCAGAATATTTGATTTTTGAAGGCAGATCATTCCATGTAGCGATTTTCGTCTCGGCAACCTCCCAACCTCATCGCTAATTGAACGGCTTTTGCCTCACGGAGACTAGTATCGGGACTCACGGACCTTCGGTTTCAAAATCTCTAAGGTTTTCCGTTTACACATATCTTATTTGAAAAATCACAATCATAAAACGAATTAGTCTTAGTGCAAAAGCATATTTAAATTTAATAAAAATAATTTTCCACTTACTAAGCAACATAAACTATTAAACCTCGGTCCTTTAGAAGGCTACAACATCGGCCACGCCTCCGACACGATGTAGCAAACATATTTCGACCACGGCTTATTATTATTATTATTTTTTTTTCATAATATTTTTTTTTTTTTGCTATAATCATAATATATTACCGGTGCCTTTTATCTCGAAGCCACATCGATAGCGAGTCGACAAGAGGTTATTCTACTTATTATGACACCGGCCCCCACCTTATATGAAGACTTCAACATCGGCCACGCCTCCGACACGATGAAGTAATCTGGCGAAGATATTTATTCTACTTATTAATTATTTATTTATTTATTTGCAACATTAATTGCGAAGAGAAAATACATTTTTAGAAAATTCAAATATAAATTTGAACTAAGACTAAATTTATTGATATCGACTACATTCTTTATTCAAAAATAGTTGATTTAAGTCTAATTTTCAAAGATAGCACGTATTATTAGTCAAATTAGAAGCTTACGGGAGGAAAAGCGACAAATTACATACATGAGCTCTTAAGATTTCCAAATAATCCTTGTTTAGCATCCAACTTCTACTTAACACTATCATTTTTCGTTCTTTGCAAAATTTTAAAGTTAAGCAAACGCTAAGTCTAAAAAGCTAAGGGGAAAGCTAGAGTTTTAAACTCGGTCAAATCAAAAGCTACCTAATTCTACGGGCCTACTTATTACTATATATTTATATTTTAATCATTTTTTTTTCAAAATAAAACAATAAAAATTTAAAATTTTGGTCAAAACGGGGTTGCGCAAAATTTTGGTCAAAACGGGGTTGCGCGGGACACAGCAAGGCACAGGTATGATCACATTTCGATAGAAATCCCCCCCACACTTAGAATGGAACATTGGCCTCAATGTTCAAAAATATCGGGTTTTACCCCCACACTTAGGAATGAAAAAGGCAAATGCAAAAAATTCCAAGTGTGAAAAGGGAAGCACAATAATATTCATGATCAGGATTAAGGATTCCAAAATAAGCAAAGATCGAAGACCGGACGATTGGAGGATTGAAAACGAGCACGGGTCTTCATGATCTTAAGGAATCCTGCAAGCAAAAACAATACACAAACCAAAGAAAGAAGCACGCCCCCACACTTAGGCTATAAAACCACATGCTTATTTATTAAGAAAATAAAACAAAAAGAAGAAAAGACATGGGTTGCCTCCCGAGAAGTGCTTATTTTTGTTAACCGAATCTTGAGCCTGACTCGATCCCCTACACTTGAGCTTGGTCAAGGAGGATAGAAATAGAGATACGGGACATCCAAGTGAGGAATGTCCCCTCCAGAAATCATCATCGGGTTTTCAGAAAAATCAAAAGTGATTTTGGCCCGATGAGATGAGAAAGGAGAAGAGAAAATACCAGGTTTGAACACTTTGTCCTCGTTTTCGGATGAAAACGGGAGCAAAAGGTCAAACACTGGACAAAGGGTGGGTTGGGTGTGTCGGAGAAAAACTCTTCTCATAAATCTCGAGGTCGAAAACTTTGTCCTCGGTAATCAAATCATCAATTGAAGCATCGTACAAAATCTTCTTCTAGTCATTTTCTTTTGGTTCCAGATCAAATAAATCATCATTCTCTTCGAGAGTGGTTGCAATCGGTGAACCCTCAGAATGGAAGCAATGCTTATAGCCGGATCATGGTGAAGTAAAAGCTCAATGTCGTCTCTAGGAGTGAAAAACTCATCCTCATTAGAATCGGAAAGAGGTGTGACTAGGAAAGTCGACTCATCAAGGTTGAAATCATAAGAAACCTTGCACTCGATGTCCTCTAACTCCTCATCAAAAAGAAGATTTACGTCACTAGAGATATATTCGTCGTCAAATTTGAAAAGAGGGTTCGAGTAAATTTTAACATCTTCTGGAACGTCCTCATCGGATAGTGACTCGTCGTCACTAGAGGTAAAATCATTATTTGAATCGAAAAGAGTGTTAGGATCTAGAACTAGATATATCTTCTAGCCTTTGTGGTTGTATAGTACTTATGTAATCACAAGTATATACGTGAGAGACTCTAACAATTGTTTAGGCGAAAACTAAACAATGCAGTATAAAGAAGAACAAATATAAACAATGATCCTCTATGGATCTCTCTATTGATAATAAATTGTTTGTGTAATGCGTAATCAGTACAAAACCCTAATGCTAAAGGTTTCTTTTATAGAGAAGAAACCCTAAATTGCTAAACAAGATAACTAAAAACGCGTAAGAGATATACATCAATCTCTTCCTAATATATCTCATTCCTATCTTCATGAGATAACTCTAGAATATAACTATAATTCCTGCATACAATAATCACGTCTATAAATAAGATCAGCAGGAACATAATCAGCAGGAACGGCTTCTAAGTCTTCCAGCATAAACTCTATAATATAACCAGCAGAAACACTACTTGAACTGCCAGCAGAAACCACTTAATGCCATCAGCAGAAACGAACATCTCTAACAGCAGAAACGACACTTAGTCGTTTTCAATAATTCCCAACAAATCCCCCTAAAACTTGGTTTTGACTCCGTTAATTCCAAGTTTCTAGATAGATCTTCTCGAAGCAAGAGGATTGAGTAGCAGCAGAAACAAAGTAAGCAGCAAATATAGATGAAGACAGCAAGAACAAACGAACCAGCAGCATCACAAATACCAGCAGATACAATGTAACCAGCAGCAACAATACAAGCAGCAGAAACCGTAGAAGCAACATCCAAAACAGCAGCATCAAATGAGATAGCAACATCAAAGAACAGCAGCTTCCAGTCTTTGCAGCAACATAAGTAGATTTGATAAGCCTTTACCAAGTAGCTACTCACTCTTGGGCTAGTTGATACTTTGGTGAAAACAAACACCCTGGTGTAACAAAAACCAGTCTAATTTCTCAGAACGTGAATCAAGGGTGAATTGGAATACCCTAACAGTTTTTGGCAAACCGTCACAGCCATACAACGGATTTAACATGTCTTTACCTGTAGCCGTTTGCTCAGGACTAGCCAACTCTTCATACACAGAGTAATATGGTGAGTCGATAACCATACAATTTTTAGTAAATTGTCAACTATCAACGGATTTGAGAAAGTCTTTACAAAGCCGATCCCTCTAGGACTATCCATTTTCATCCAACAGGAACACTGAAAAAATGAAACCATCCAGTTTTTGCCGTAACCTTCAAGACCATCAACGGATTTGAGGTACACACCAAAGCCGTTTGCAATGGTGACCAGACTCTTTATTTGGCTTTATCCATGGAGAGGGAAAACCATTGTCCGTCATGTCAAGCAACTAACACCAAAGTTATACAACACTATATCTTTACAACACTATACTATTACAAGGATGTATCTAAATCTAAGGATGTTAAATGCTATTTTGTCAAAAGAAACTAATATATAAAACTATCTAAGAGTACATATGTTTTTTTTTTTTTTTTTTAAACAAACTAACTAAACTATTGAAGTAACTACAAACACTAACTCAGAAACAACTTACATAGGAGCAGATGCAATACACTCATATGCTTGCCTTAAGCCAGCCTGGACCGTCTGAATGATATTCCCAGCAACAACAACATCCCGACAATACGAGGGTGGAACTGTGAGCCTGTGGCGTAACATACGTTCAAGCAGTGTTGCCCGGATAGGATAGAACTTGTCCACAAACATATACACAGTCTTCCCATTCGTCAAATCCAGGACATGAACAGAACTCTTAGGATACAACTTCCAGCTACTCACAATCCATTCATCTTGTGTACGCCAAAAGTCTTCCACGTCATCAGGATGAAGTGACTGACACAACATATTCACATCCCTCCAGAGTTCTAAACCAACATCTACTTCTGGGTTTAACCGAAAGTACCTATTCATCCGTCGACGCAAAAGAAGGAGATCCTCACGATAAACATGAGGTAGCAACTCTTTCAAGTAGGTAAAGTACTTTCGCCGCCTGTTCTCCTGATAATAAACATGAATATAATTGTTACCAGGCAGACAACTCACAATCTCCCAATCTTTAAATTCACCATATGGAAGAGGGGGAATATAATTCTCCATGTCATCATCACTCTCACTCTCAGAACTAAAAAAGTCCTCAACAGGTTTATCCCATAGGAAGTCATCACTTCTCACCCCAAGATGTTTACTACGAGACCGAGGAGGAGAAGAGGCAGACTCAGAAACGGTTTCAACCTTAACCCGTGGATCAACAATCTCATCATCAGGTAACACCATCACCAGAAATAGACATACCCTTAAAGATAATCTCAGCAATCACTTCGTCATCCGAGTTAGGGTCAGCAATCACTTTCAAGAAAAAACTCATTAATACCCCCTGATGTGGATTCAAACAGTAGAGCAATTGGTATATGATCAGTAGATACATTGGACGGTGAAGGTCCACCTGCGATAGATGAGAGGAAAGGTGAAGGACCAGCAGCAGAATCTGCAAATGGTGAAACACCAATCTTACGGCGTGAACCAGCAGAATCCATAGCTGCTGTAGTGGTGACAGTAGAGTCAGTAACTGGAGCACCAAATGCACCACCAGCAGGATTGGAAGCAGCAGAGCCAGCCATAGGAGTGGCTGAACCAGCAGGATTAGAACTACCACCACCAGCAGAATCAGGATCATCAGCAGGTAGAGGTGTAGCAGCAGGAACACTAGCTGGCTGTGATGAAACACGTTCAACCCTTTGTCTCTTAGAAGGAGGCTCAGTAATGGCAGGCTTGGGTCGAAAAAGGTTGTACTGAGCACTCAACAAGCGATCCTTTTCAAGGCGTCTGCAAATATACTCGTACTCTTCAATCAACTGTTGTTTATTCATAGCCTTGACATCTTTCATCGTGATGGTACCATTGTGAGCTGCACACCATTGATTCTTAACCAAGTTGCGCATCATCTGTGTGACCTCAGATTTCTTCATCGGCTGACCCTTAAGTGCTCGATACCGTAAATCTGCCAAGGCTCGCTTCTTCTTTTCCTTAATAGCATTCATGCGCTCGATAAAGTTCTCCTCATTTACATCAGCTCCCAACAACTCTCTTGCCAATGCAGGATCAGAACCAACTTGCATCATCAAGTTCAACCAGTCTGTTTCTGTCATACGCATCATGAGATCGTCTAATTCCTTTGCGCGCTCTTCAGAAACATTTGGCAAGTCTTCCTGAGCCAAATCCTCAGCCCGTAACCGTTGAGCCAATCGCTCACTAGCCTGTTCTTCTTCGAAGCGTTTCCTGGCTTGGGCATCCTCTGCAAGAAACTCAGCAGGTATATCCAAATCAGGCATAGGAGCCTTTCCCTTATCAGCAGCAACAGAAGGACCAGCAGGTTCAGTGACAGCTGTGTGAGGAAGAACACCAGCAGAAAGATTAGCTTGAAACTGCTCAAAGGCTGGAGTGGAAAACTCTGTCCTGGCACGTCGATAAGCAGACCGCTTACGCCTTAGAGGAACCTCCTCTTCTTCTCGTTCCTCCACATCCTCAGAAGGAACAGCAGGTTGATCATGACCTAGAGCTGTAGATGCCATACGGGATAATCCATCGAGGTCAATATCATCCTGAATGTCCACATCCCCTTCCGCTGCTGAGGCATCAACCACCAACCGAGTTTCCCTCAACTGTTTAACCGTTTTCTCCAACTTCTTGACTCTAGAGACAAGAGTCAAAATAGCACCCCCCATTGTTTTCTTCGACTTTCCCAGCTCAGTTTCCAAGGAGTCAATACGTCCCATACACCTGTCAAGCTTTGCAGATAAACCAGTTAGTAGAGCAGGGTCCTCTGCCCTACCAGCAGCATCGGCTGTTGGTGTAGGAGCATCATCGGGCCGAACAGGTGACTCCACATGGAATCCACCATGAGTGGTGTCATCTTCCATGGAAATGATATTATCAAGGTCCTCAGGCTCAAGATAGTTGTCAGGCCTAGGTTGGGGACCAAAGATAATGGGTTCCACAAAGTCAGGGTCAACATAACCATGGGGTCTGGGCTGTGGGCCAAAAATAATTGGTTCAATAACATCAGGGTCCACATACCCAGCTGGTCTAGGTTCAGGGCCAAACACTAATGGCTCCTCAAAAATAAAGGTCTGAGCTGGCGGGGTAGGTGGAGACTCAGGCTCAGGAGTAGGATCCCTAATGGGAGAATGTACAGGAACATAAGGCCATGGTCTCCAGTCAGTAACAGGTGAGACAGGGTTAGGGACAACCCATTCTGTCTCAGGAATGGTAGGTGAAGGAGAGGGTGGTCTCTCAGATACAGGCTGCCTCTCCGGTGTGGGTTCCCTAACAGGGGAAACCGGAGGAGAGTGAGGTACAAGGTGTGCCTCAGCTGCACTACCAGCAGCTTCATTGGCAGCAGCATTATCCTCATTAGCAGCATCATCACCACCAGCAGCATCATTGCCAGCAGCAGCAATGGTAAGCATGGGGGTTGTCAAAGGTATTGGCTGACCCTCCCATTTAAATTTCATATTGGCAAACAGTTTCCTAGTAAAGTCAAATGTTGGTCTAGGGGTTCGGTCAGCTGTCTCTAATGCCACAATCATTTGTAAAAACCTTGGGTACATTAAAAATTTATGCTTTGTAGCCTTAAGATTCCCAATCATCCCCTCTAAAATAAATCGAGAGAAATTATATACCCTACCAGTCGACAAACAAATAAGGGCTGTGGCAATGGAACTCGGAAATTGATTCCAATATCCAGACTTAGGACTCGGATAGTGCATAATGGTGTGCACCAGAAATCTCCATTGAGGAGATAAATGGTTCTTAAGAAAAGTAAGAGTCACATTCTTCGGATACCCAATAACCCTCATACCCTCAAGAACATCAGGAATGGGCATGTCAAAAATGCCATTGGCATCGTCAAATTGTAACTGAGTTCTAATGAGAGACTCAGTCACGACCACCTCACGGCCGTCAATTGAGGCGACTAGGTCATGAGACCCAGTAGCATTCGGGCGAACAAGAGCTGTTGCCCAAAATTGTTTAACCAATGAGTCAAACACGACCGGAGGGGCATGAGTCAAAGCGTACCTTAACAAAGATTGGTCCAAATAACTAAGGATATCTGTGAAATCCTCGCAGCCTCTTTCCCTTCCCAAATATGCGATCTTGTTGTGATCATCTTTGTACTTGAGTGCCGCCATTGGTGATGTTTGAATTTAGGTCGAAGATACAGAGTATACAGAGGCAAATGATTTTGGTGTATGTGTGGGAAAGATGAAAAATTAATTTGCGATTAATTAGGTTAATTTTGCCCAATGTGTGAAAAAAATAACCTTTTAAAATGATTGGTAAAATTTTAACCTTGGAAGTTGAAATAATTAAGTGAAAAGCAACTTGTACGCCACCTGTTCAGGCAAGTGGTAACCGCCAATCACCATGTAATATAGATTTAAAACGAAAACTATTCAACTTTTATTTTTAAGACCAGCAGGTATAAAGTCAACCATTAGTAACCACTCTTAAAATCAGCAGAAACAAGTCAAGCAACAGAATTAATATATGAGCAGCACAAACTATTCATTCAGCAAAAAAAGATGTATTGACAGCATAAACAATTCCAGCAGCATGAATGTATTCAGCCAGCAGAAAGAGTCAACCAACAGCTGAAACCATGCAAACAGCAGGAACACACACCCTATCAGCAGAAATGAATCCACCAGCAGAAGTATGCCCACCAGCAGGAACACGGAGCCATCAGCATAATCCATAGCTACCAGCAGAAACAAAGCATCCAGCAGGAAGGATAACTACCAGCAGAATCATAGTGCTACCAGCAGAAACCAGCCTGTCAGCAGGAAGAATGTACAACTAGCAGCAGTATTGACTTCCTGCAATCACAAGAAAAGAATATCCCACAAAACACCATATCCACCTGCAAAAAATTAGAATATACAAATATACAACAACAAGCCTCCCCTTAGGCTTATACCTCCCCTCAATTCACGAAAGAGGGATTCACCATCCCAATATGGACCACTAGATACTCAAATCTTGGTCCATCAAATGCCTTGGTCAGTAAATCAGCCACATTATCATCTGTGTGAATCTTCAGCACCTGTATCAAGTTCTTCTCATTGGCATCTCTTATAAAGTGATGCCTAATCTCAATATGCTTGGTTCTCTGATGAAAGACTGGGTTCTTCACAATGCATATGGTGCTCTGGTTGTCGATGAAGATTTTGGTATTCATGAAGTTGAATCCATAATCCAGCAA
>BQNB010046159.1:0-43869 GCA_026074375.1 Tanacetum coccineum | reverse complement strand
AAATTAAAAATAGTAATGCCTCGCAACTACGCGAAAAAAATTAACGACCCGCAGCAACGCGCGGGTAATCATGCTTGTTCATTCTAAATGGTGTAGCAAGACTTCTAACAGCTGGCTTTATTTTGATCAAACCATGCTTTCCAAATTTCTCTGACATTCTGCCACAAACCTACAATATTGTTTAAATTGATCAAACCATGCTTTCCAAATTTCTCTGACATTCTGCCACAAACCTACAATATTGTTTAAAGAGTAAGTACCAGTCTAATTACAAAACTTTTGTATGTCCTAAAAAAGATTATAAATGAAAATTTTACTTGTCTCCTCCTGTTTTCCATCCATCCTTTTAGCAAACAAGCAAAATGATAAACACAAGCTGTCGGTTAAGTTGTGCCCAATGTTGAACCATTTCTACTATAGTACTACATATCATTTTAAATTGAAGAGAAATACTTTCTACCTGATTAAATGATTCACAATTTCACATAGGAGGATTTCTAGTTTCTAGCAAATTGCTCACATAATATAATATATTACAGTTTCTATACACAACTTGTTTGAAAACTAATCTTACAGAAAAGCTAGATACTTATAGAAAATACATTACTGATGATTTGCAATTTATCTGCACAGCAAGCAATAAGAATCTCCTTAATACATACGTTATGACTTATGAGAATAAACATACTCGTTTAATGGGAGAGTCAGAATATGGCATTATCCATTCTTTGCTGTCGGGTTTCGAATGGTTTCTCTTCTTCAAAACCATACAATCTATGATACGAACCTATCCCATACTAGGCTCGTATCGGTTCATAAGTCCAAGTGTAGAACTCACTCAAAAAGCTAGCTTGTTTGAGGAGGGGACACCTAGACATTATAAACCACCAACCAATCACATACTTGGCCGATGTGGGATCATAACAATCTAATATAAGTTAAGAACAACATCCATCTCACAAGAATTTTAACATCTTCTTATTTGTAAGAAAAATATTAATGCATTATTTTCGTAAGAAATAGGTTTAGAAGTTGAATGATCTATTTGAGGTGGGCTAAAAGATTAAAAATCTTTACAAGTTACTCATTAAGTGGCCACGCATCTACCTTAAGTTTTGCATTATGCTAAATTCATTTTAACCACATTATACAAGGCTGTTCTATCATCTATGGATTGCAAAATTTCAGCTTTGATGAAACTTGTCGTCATGTCACTGTCACGTTATTATCCTACAGCTCACAATTCACACCCTCGACATCTACAGGAACATAAGAATATCCTTCCTATATATATAGTCTGAAGTTCTAGACATGCTTCCATATCTTTTACCTACATGTATATCACCGTGAATGTGCACTTCATCTGCTATGTTAGGTTTTGACTTAATGTCATACGTCCTAAGTCTAGGATGCTGTGTAATCCCCTTACTTAACATATTATCATTAATCTATAATTCAGTAATCACCACATATCATCTTTATTTCAGATTTTCACATACAGCCCATACGCTTGATCAGTTAATTCAAAAATATATATATTATTCTTTTGAACATGCATTTTCTTAGCTATAGAAGCATCTAACTAACTATTTCCTACCATTTTCCATGTAGAACTCATCATTGTGATTCTCGTGAGTATCCATAAAATACTAAAAATAAAACCAAGGGGGTGTTTGGGATAGCTTTTGTTTCCACTTTTATGCGTCTAATTATCAACTCGTTTTTTTAGTATAATAAGCCATTTCTTACAAAAAAGTAAGAAGCTGCTTATTTCAATTTCAAAGTTTTTATATGAGATGGAATTAAAATTAGACTTTTACAATCATATTTAACCTAAAACCTTATGTAAAACAAATCGATTAAAATTTTAACAAATTAAAAATGTATCTAACATTATTGCATTTTCTACAAAACAACCAAATCCAAAAACAATTATCGGCTTCATAAACACTCATATCAAACATCCACAATTAACATACAGCCTTAAAATTATCAAATCAGTATCATGACTTAAAATAACAAAAGGATGAAAATGAGCTCACCATTATCAAATCAATACTAACCTTTTTTAGGCCAAAAGTTCCGATTTCAGCCGCCTCTGGCGATCGTCGCCTTACCATCAATCCTGAACCATGCCAAAAGTAAATAAAAATAATGATCATAATCTCAAATATGGACATTGACTTAAATTGAATCAAATCAGTATGAGAATCATAATCTCACCATGATGATGAATCAAAACCTTAACAACAACAATAACAACTCATTTGCTGCTTGATTTATCTGACAAAATCAAAACCCTAGGCAATTGGGATATAGATAATTGATCTAGAGTAATTTTATTTTAATAAAAATAAAAGAAGAAGGAAGTAGTAATACCAAACTTTATGCAGCATTTACTACTACTGCCTCTCTCTTTTATTTTTTATTAAAATAAAATTACTCTAGATCTAGTTTTATAATTATTTATATCCCAATTGCCTAGGGTTTTGATTTTGTCAGATAAATCAAGCAGCAGATGAATTGTTATTGTTGTTGTTAGGGTTTCGATTCATCATCATGGTGAGATTATGATTCTCATACTCATTTGATTCAATTTAAGTCAACGTCCATATTTGAGTATTTGAGATTATGATCATTGTTTTTGACGATGGCCATAGGCGGAGGCGGCTGAGAACGAAACTTTTGGCTTGAAAAAAGGTTAGTATTGATTTGATAATCCTTTTGTTATTTTAAGTCATGATACTGATTTGATAATTTTAAGGTTGTATGTTGATTGTGGATGTTTGATATGAGTGTTTATGAAGCCGATAATTGTTTTTGGATTTGGTTATTTTCTAGAAAATGCAATAATGTTAGATACATTTTTTATTTGTTAAAATTTTAATCGATTTGTTTTACATAAGGTTTTAGGTTAAATATGATTATAAAAGTATAATTTTAATTCCATCTCATATAAAAACTTTGAAATAAGCAGCTTCTTACTTGTTTATAAGAAAGGTCAAATGGTAGTTAAATGTATTACAGTTGTCACGATTTCTTTTTATATGTATCGAACAAAAAATTTTGCTTTTCTGTGTACTATACTCGATTTTATTGCATTTTGTGTGTATTATAGGACCATTTTGACCCTCATTTTATTAACTCGGGAGGAGCAAAATGGTCATTTACTACACAAAAAATGCAATAAAATTGAGTTTAGTACACAGAAAAGTAAATTTTTTTGTTCGATACATATAGAAGGAAATCATGACATCTATGATGTCTTATCATGGCATTAGCCATATATGTAACACCTCGGAAAAATTTAGAACTCCTTGTCATTTTTCTAGAAAATGCAATAATGTTAGATACATTTTTTATTTGTTAAAATTTTAATCGATTTGTTTACATAAGGTTTTAGGTTAAATATGATTATAAAAGTATAATTTTAATTCCATCTCATATAAAAACTTTGAAATAAGCAGCTTCTTACTTGTTTATAAGAAAGGTCAAATGGTAGTTAAATGTATTACAGTTGTCACGATTTCTTTTTATATGTCTCCTCGGAAAAATTTTGCTCTCCTTGTCATTTTTCTAGAAAATGCAATAATGTTAGATACATTTTTTATTTGTTAAAATTTTAATCGATTTGTTTACATAAGGTTTGTATGACATTAAGTCAAAACTTTTTTTAGCAAATATTAAGTCAAAACCTAACATAGCAGATGAAGTGCACATTCATGGTGATATACATGTAGGTAAAAGATATGGAAGCATGTCTAGAACTTCAGACTATATATATATGAAGGATATTCTTATGTTCCTGTAGATGTCGAGGGTGTGAATTGTGAGCTGTAGGTGACATGACGACAAGTTTCATCAAAGCTTAAATTTAATCAAAGCTAGACCTTGTTAGCATCTATTCAGTTGATAGAGTTCCATTATGATAGATACAGTTTGTTAAATCATCTAAGTTGCCAGTCCTATGTTAATTGTGGGTGCTTAGTTTTACTAATAGTTATTTCTGGGTTTTTCTGTTTTAAATTATCATTTTCCTGTTTCGCTAACTTTGAGAGTTTCAGGGTCTCAGTTTCACACCAAAAATGTAGTAGAAGCCAACAAGAGCTTTTTCTGGAGGATGGAGAATGAAAATAATAAGAATAGTCTTGCTCGTCGTAGCTATTTTTTTAATTGAACCTGATTTTGTTGCTAACTTGTTGAATACGGGTCTGTCACACTCAACCCCTTGTTCACGTTTTGCATGATTAGTTCCTGAAACTTTGTTTTTGCATGATTAAGTTAACATATAATACTAAACCTATGGACGTTCACTTTTTTCCAAATAAATTTAAAAAGATTTGTTTATATCTTAATTATGAAACTGAACAAAAACGTATTTGTGCAATATTAGCGAAAATGACACTTTTTTTGCATGACTAACTCTGAAGTTGTTATGAATGACCTTCCCATTCCGTTTTACATGCTCAGAGATTTATTCATGCAAAATGTTCATGAGTTTAATCGTGAAAAACATGAATGTAACACCCCCTCAAAATGGGTGCAGCGGAATAAGAGTCCGGGAGTGTTACTTCATAATATCATTGCACAAGACTTGAGAGAACGACCTCTAAATGTGTCGTTTGAAAAGTAATCTGTTAAAGTTTAGACTTCAATGCACATCAATAAGCCAAGCATCTGTTTCACTCTAGTAACAAACATGTTAAAAGTGTCAACATAAAGTTGGTGAGTTCATAGGTTTATGTAAAGGTAAATGTTGGATCAAAGATTTATAAAGTGTATATGACCAGTTCAATCATTATAATAGTCACCAAAAATGTAGGCATGAATGTTGAAATCACATATTTGTAAAGCATGTATGACCATTTTAATCCTTATAATAGTCATTAAAAATATAAGTATAAATGTAAAAATCAAAGATGTGTATGACTATTGTATCCTATACAATAGTCACAAAAAGTAAAATATAGTTAGACCAAAGCTTTTGTAAAGTATGCATGCCCATTGTATCCAATACACTAGTCACCATGTGTGATTACGATTTCACCCCTAAGTTCATGAAACTGCGGCGTAGACTTGTATGTATGCCACTTTATTCAAGACAAGGTAAGAGTTCATGAGTATGTAGTCCAATGCTCCGACATGGTATAACGTTCGTTAGTTCAATCCGTCGAACTAGTGGAGCGGCTAATCACAGAACGGGATTGTCATCCCAAATAGATTATTTATCAACACTCGCGCTACCTCCGAGTAATTAACAGTTATGTAACCTTAAGCTAATTGTAATTCATTTGAATCAAAGTAAAGTGTGTGTCATGAGTGAAACAAGTATTGTATCCCACCGTGAGATATGAAACTAAGTGTGTAACAAATTTGTAAACGAGTTGTAATGAGTATGTAAACAGTTTTGTAAATGTGTATATAAATGAGTATGTAAACAAGGTACAAAATCAAGTATGTAAACAAGTATGTAAAAGAGTATGTAAAAGAGATTGTAAATGAATATGTAAACAAGTTGTAACGAACATGTATTCTCTCCCGAGATTTGTAAAGTAAATGTAAAACAAGTGAAAGAGGAGCTATAAACTCACCTCGAAGTAGATGATCAAACAGATAGAATCAAATAATCAAGAAGCACAGCACAACTATAAACCGAAAATGGACGGAGTTAAGAGGACGCATCACGACGATAATAGGAGGTTCGACTCGTTGATAAAGTTATTTTAAAAATTCACCGTGGCATGTTGATAAAAGATTTAGATTTAGCGTGTAGTTTGTGGTTGGTTTTATAGTTTGTACTTCAAGAAAACCAATGCAAAATATATATTATTATTAACCCCATATATTATATATATGAAATAATCAAGTATAATATTACGTTGTATGTATTTATATATATTCGCAAGCGCTAAATAAAAAGCAACGTAGTGAGAGTATATAGTTTAAAGTATATCAATTAGATATGAAAATGAGAAAGTTAAGTGAATGTCTAAAACATTATAATTCGACACTTTTCTGGAAATCTATACTTTTAAAATAAGACATTTCCATTTAAAAGAAACGCATGATTTATTATTAGTGGAAATTTTATAAGTTTTATAAAATCTATAATTTTTGTCTTTTTGTCGGAATTCATGAAAAATGTGAAAAATATTCTTAGTATAGAAATTTTAGAAAATTTCGGCATGACCAGTTCATTTATCGGACGTTTCCATATTTTGTAAAACTACTATTTTTATCTCTAAAATGATCCGACAAAATCCCAACATTCGTTTCGTATAGTAAAACATCAATATGCCAAACATAACTATTTATATACAAAATAAAAGAAATAAAAAGATGAAAATATTAGTTAAGTGATTACTTACAAGTTTGAAGAAAATTATTTTTTTTAATAACATAAACACAACCCAAACGTCGTGTACTAACCCCGAACACTAAACCTAAACCTTAAAATCTTGAAAACCACGAACAAGGAAAGAAAACGGCGACGACGGTGGGCGGCAGCACGATGGCGGCGGCGGCGGCCGGCGGCCGACTGTGATCGTCGGTGGCGGCCGGCGGTGGTGGTAGTCGGCGGTGGATAGAGGTGGTGGTGGTGGTGGGTCTAGAGAGATGGATGAGAGAATTCTAGAGAGAATGATGAGAGATTCTCTTTCTCTCTCTAGAATGAAGAAAATGAGAAGTGAAAAATGAGGTGAAATGAGGAGGTTGTGGTATTTATAGTGGGAAAAGAAAGTAGGAAGGGGTTATCTTTTTTCTTTTCTTTCCTTTTAAAATTACTAGTTTTTAGTCCGTAAAAATTATATACTTTATCCGTAACAATATAATTTTAATAAAAGTCACTAGAATATTAAATTAGCTTCGTAACGAATATATATACGACTATATTCACCGAAATCTAAACACTATTATTTGGACTCGAGGTGTAAACTAATCACAGGGACCATTATTGTAATTTTTGTATTATTAAGGCTCGAGACTTGTTTAGGCTAGATAACAATTGATCGAGGACTCGAAATTCATACCATTGCGTTTAACATAATTTTTTCACGAAAAGTGAGTATTTACACGACTAGTATTTCATAAATGTTTTATAAAATTTATTTAAAATATATTTATTGGGTTGTCATCGGGTATCACGGGTAAGTTTTGTCCGTAAAATAAAACTTTAACTTGAACATTCGCGTTTTTAACAAACGTTTTTGAATAAAATATTAAATAATTTATTAACTATTTTTATTAAATAAATTGTGATAATTAAATATAAATTTAATTATTATCACGTCGGTACGCGCTGTGTGCGATTTTTCACAATTTGCGAGATATGCTCTCGTTTTCAAGTCAAATGAGTTCGGAAATGTTCAAAAGTGAAATATAAATAATAATAAGTATAATTTATTATTATAATAAGTTTGGAAAATTACCGGTTATTACAATGAAAGTCCACTTTGATTAATTTTCTCTTGTATATTGCCTCAACTAAAAAAGAAAATGGATACCTTCAACTTTTTTACTTTGCAGAATCATCTTGATCTTTATGCAGTTCTGTGGCTGGAAGCTTACCTCACTAAATGGCCAAAAACATTCGTTGTTGTTTCTTACGCGAGGGAATTTTTGAACACGGTAGCACTTTCTTGCTGCAATATTCTTTGTATGGTAACTGTATATTTCTATTTGTTAGTAAAATAGACCAATCATTTGTTCAGTTTCTATAATTAACTTATTTTGTGACCGTTAATAAATTTGGCTTAACATTTACTGTGTTAGTAAGCTACTATGAATTGGTTTTAGGTTTTCGTTGTCGATAATTATAACAATGGTAAAAGATCAAAGGTTAACAGTAAGTGTGATACGAACCTATCTCATACTAGGCTTGTATTGGTTCATAAGTCTAAGTGTAAAACTCACTCAAAAAGCTAGCTTGTTTGAGGAGGGGACACCTAGACTTTATAAAATACTAACCAATCCCATACTCGGCCGATGTGGGATCATAACAATACCCCACCCTTTGAAGAACCAACGTCCTCATTGGTCACAGCTATGTTGGTCACGATTGGCACCCCTCTTTGGGTCCAAGCCACCAGTCCATAGGCCACCACTCTGAACTCGTTGGTCACGGCTCTATTGGTCACAGTTGGTACCCTTCTTTTTTCGGGACCAAGCCACCACTCCATAGGCCACCACTCTGAGTGTTGGAACCTCGAAAGGTAGGGCTAGCTCAGATACCAATTGATACGAACCTATCTCATACTAGGCTCGTATCGGTTCGTAAGTCCAAGTGTAGTGTAGAACTCACTCAAAAAGCTAGTTTGTTTGAGGAGGGGACACCTAGACTTTATAAACCACCAACCAATCCCATACTTGGCGGATGTGGGATTGTAACAAAGTGACATTGTATTGTATTAATACTAGTGATACATCAAAATACCTAAATTTTAAAGGATTCAAAACTGTAACGCAGCATTAAAAATCTGATTTTATGTTTGGTTCATGTTAATAATGATCAAAACTATCTAATTTACAATTTGTTGTAAACCAAAAAGGCAGTTAATGGCTTTCAAATCAGTGACCATTGTGTTAGTGCCAATAGATTAATTGTAAATATTGTTGTGATAACTGAACTTGGAACATTGAAACAGCAATATCTGTGAGTAAGGGTGTCATATGGGTCAACCCGACCCGACCTGAAGGCCTTATAGGGTCGGGTTAAGGTTTTAGCTAGTTTGTTATCGGGTTATCGGGTTAACCCGCTAAACCTTATAAGAGCCATTAACATATTTGTTTAGATATTAAACTAAAGGCTATTTATCAGTCATCATACACGATTTGTTAGCCCTCTCAAAAGATAATATACATTTTAGGCCTACCATATATGCTTGTAAACTTGAAAAATCTTGTTATCTTTTTGTTACTTTAAAGTTTGTATTTGGAGTAAAAAGTCTAGCTTTCAAGTTCTTTTTTCATGCTTAGTGGAAGTCTAAGGCTGCTCTATTGTTTCTATATATTGATATTGATGTCTTTGGGTTAAATGCATGTTATAATGATGAATGGTGATCTATTTTTTATACATGTTGATCTTAGATGAGTTAGCATGTAATAATGGTGAGTTGGTAAACCAAGATACTTGTGTCACCTGAGCTCAAAAGACATTTCCACTATCCACTTTACAAGAAAAGATTAGTGTTTGTATTGAATTTCTCCAAGTCCTGCACTAATGAAATGAAGGTATGCATAATGCCTTATATGCAGATCTCATGTATGTTCAGATAGGAAATAAACCTCAAGAAACATCACTAATCTGCCAAAAATTTACAAAATCAAAACTATATATAATCATACTATATATATTGACTTGTTGCATAAGGAATCTTTGATTATTGGTAATTGGTATAGCGTATTATTTTTTTTAACAACCAACCGGATAACCCGATAGGTCAAACCCGATAACCCGCAACCCGATAGACCCGATTCCTTATAAGGTCGGGTTGCGGGTTAGTTTTTAATTTTTCAAAACCTGATAGACCCGACCCGATAAGCCTTAAACTCGACCCGATAACCCGATTGACACCCCTATCTGTCAGTGTTGCTATGTGGTCAAATGCTTCTTTTATTTTTCTATTCCGATCAGTTGGCACATTTTCATGTGTCGTAACATTTGCAGCCTCCTCGAATGGTGGTCATACGAGTTTCTCATATGATACGTTTACCAACAGTTTACATTTTGCTTATTGGTGAGGAGTGTGGGTTTCTTATGGAGGTTGGTTAAAGGTGCTGCAGGCAACCAAGGCTAGGGATAGATTATTTGACGAAAAATGTTCAGTAGAGGATATACTAAACTGAAGCTATTTGCAATGATCCGTACACAGAAGACCTTGTTTAATGTACTCTATGTAGGAGTATTTTGTTTAACCATAGTCCTAAAATTTATTTAACGAAATAGGCACTTTCAGATATATTTAATTTATAATAATATTTATTATCTTTTTCACATCAAACCAAATAAAAAATAGGGTAAATGCTATAGAATACCAAGCTACTTTTCATTTTAACCCGTTTTGAACAACCTACTTTTTTATTACCGATATTACCAAGCTACTTTCAAATTTTTGTTCAATATGAAACACTTCTCCATCATATTATCCACGTCGATTTTTTTTATTTTTTTTATTTCCACATCAGATTATTTTAGACGTGCACCGTTTTCAATTAACTCGGTTTTCTAATTCCCGGTTCCACTAAACCAAACCAAAACTAAACCAAACCAACTTTTATAAACTCTTTATTTCCCCCCCTTGTTGCATCAAACCCCTAATCACTTATCCAAAATAGCCCCCTGCGATTCCTCCCTCAAATAAACCCTAATTTCCAAAAATCATGAAACTCCAAAAAATGTCTTCATCATCTTCCATTTTTTTCAAACATTGGAAATAAGAAGGAATGTAAATGTGTTCTTCCGTAATGATATTACATCTTGGACCAAAGAACCACACCAGCCAAAGATTTGTTGTTTGCCCAAATCTGATACGGTATGTTAATTTATTTTTGTTAAGCCATTTATTGATTACTAAGTGACTTATGTTTTTTTTTTTGTAGAAAACTGGGGTCAGAGTGTAACTTTTGGGATGGTATGATGTTGATGTGAAAATGAGTAGTACATGACCCCATTGTATGAAATGTAAAGGCTTATTAATCATCACAAAGGATGGAGAACTAGAAACTGAGATAAGTAGCAAGTTAATCGATGTTGTCCTCCTTCAACTTGAAATGCAGATATGAGGGATGGTTTGACAATGGTCAAAAGAAATGCATTTTTACATGGAAGTAGATGTGATCCTGGTTTGTTGTAGTTTGTTTGTATCTTCATGTAATTAAGTTGCATTGTCTTAAAGATTTGGTAGAAGAAACTGGTTGTAGTAGGAATTTGTCGTGTTCAATGGTATCCTATTTTGTAACAGATCACCCTTGTGTTTGGTCTTCAATGGAACTTGATTGAAGGTTTATGTAACAAATACTGGTGCATGTTATATCATGTTTTTCAAGGACAGGTATAATAAGGAAATGGTGCTGCCATTTGTAGACAACATAAACATGGATTTTACCTCTCATTCAAAGAATTTGAAACAACATTAACATATTTAGAATAATAAAGCATGCGATATAATACGGCAAAAGGTCTGCATATTCATGTTAAAGGTGGTTTTTGACTGCAAAGTTATTTTACAAAAAAGGGCACAAAAACTGTGTCATCATGCCTTTGGTCCACCCATCTTACTAAAGTTCATACATATCCTTACAATAACTTAAAATCATAACATTCCTTCAATACATCGAAAAGTGTTAATCAGTTTAAGAAATTTTCAAAATGCTTCTCAGGGGTTGACTCCAGTTCCAAATTGGTCAATTAAAAGGCTTGTAATTTGTTGTTTTTTTGCTATCTTTCTGATTCTTCCACGGTTATGCACATAAATCCTGACCCCCATCCCACATATGACTGATCCATCCACTTCTGCCTGTTTCTTTTCTTAGAAGGTGTTGCTGCAACATTGCTTCCCTCATCCACTGGTGCTTTCCCTTTGACATCTTCATTTGCTGCAACATCTTCATTTGCTGCAACATCTTCATTTGTTGGCTGTTGGGTTGGTTCAGCATGTATCACAGATTGTTGGGTTGGTTGAGTAGGGTTATCTTGAACAACAATATCTTCACCTTCTCTGTTACCCTCATTACCATCTTCAGTCCAATGATTTGAATGTGTCCATCCTTTCTGAGCCTCCCACTCTTCTTCTTCTCTACACCTCCTTGCATATTCTTCTTCCTTCCTTGCTTCTTCTTCCATGAATTCTCTAAAAATTTCTTCATCCTGTGCCAATTGTTGTTCCTGTATACACTCTATTTAGAATATTTGACAACTGAATAAAGCTTTATTAGGATTGATATGTACCTGTTCATCTGTTAAGTGTCCACCACATGTATTTATGTAACCAGTCCCACCTCCTCTTCCACCCCTCCCACTAGATCTTCCACCCCTCCCACCAGATCTTCCACCCCTACCTGTTCTGCCACCTCTACCTGTTCCATCACTTCTCTCATTGTTCCCGGTAGCTGGTCCCTACTAACACCTCCTACTGACACCCTACCAATCTTTGCTTCCTAAACCACCTCTAGATACAGTTTGACCCAACAAACTGGTTGGTCTTTCTCCAGGTTTTTCCTTTTCTATCTTGTGGTTTAGGTTGTTTACAATTTTACAAGTTGCCTTATTGTGACCTTTTCCCGTATTTTGACAAGTTATTTGCCTACCTCCCTTACTGATTTGGGTGCTATGGGTGGTATTGGTAGTTTCTGTTGGGCATTTGATTCTTTGCTTTTTTGGTCTCCCTGGCAACCTTCTACAAATTGATGGTAATGGTGGTTCATTATTTGTTCTTTTCCAGTACTTAGATCCAATCACTGGGTTTATAGAAAACTGATATGCACTAAACCAAGCCTCTTGACTATACCAATTACTTACACCTTGATCTTTGTCTATGTTCAGGTGAATATAGGCGAAGTTACAGCATGACACAAGGTGACACACTAATTCCCACATTCTACAAGACACATACTTATTCTGTAGGTTAACTCCAAAACTATATCATCACCCGTTCTTACTTCCTAGCACTTGCGAATCCACTAAGAAACCTAATCCCAGATACCTAATTCATTAAAATTTTACAGGTTAAATATGACCACTATTATTAACAAAGTCACAAAAAGTTGAGAATGTTGCCATACCTTTGTGTTATCCTTCAGTAACTCAAGCCTTTTCTAAAGTTTGTGTGATATGTCTTCCAAACTAGTGCTAAATTGTTCATTTCAAACAGCCTCTACATTATTTATAATCTAATCTCTTCCTACATTGTAATGATAGGTTTACCCTGGAACCAATATAAGCTTTGTTAAAACTTTCACTAATGCATTCTCAAAAGTGTCACACTCTATCCATTTCAAAAAATGCTCTGGACCAAGTATTGGATTTATTCAAACAAATAGTTATATGCCAGGAGGTTTATCACTTTTATTGATACCAATGTGTGCTTTCAAAACTTGGCACAAGTGTCTCTGTAGCTGCATACCAAAATAGACTTTGTAGTTGCACTCCACTAAACTTCTTCTTGAAATTGGCAAATATATGCCTTGTGCATTATATCATGCTCAGCTTGTGTAAGAACTCATGTTACAGCATCTAGCAAACCTGGATTAGATAGCAATGTCATGATTAGAAAAAACAAAGAACTACAAAAGAAAGATCAGCATGTGCAATTCATTACCTTATGAGAATCAGATATGATGGTAATGCCTGTGCCATCATTCAATGAAAGATCATCTTGTAAAAGAGATAAAAACCACATCCAGTTCTCTGAATTTTCAACTCTTACTACAGCCCATGCAATGGGATACATTTGGTTGTTCGCGTCTCTTCCCATGGCTGTTAGTAACTCACCCTTACATGTATGCTTCAAAAAGCAACCATCTAACCCTATGACCTTCCTACAACCTGCCAACCATCCATCTTTTACACCCTTAAAGCAAAAGTAGATTCTTTTGAAGGTAGGACTTGCATTATCCTGAACCACATCCAACCTACATGTAGACCCAGGGTTTGAGTATAAAATAACTTGCTTGTAGTCTTAAAGTCTACTATAATGCTCAAATAGACCACCTTCATGATCAAATAAAGCCCTCTGCTTTGCTCTCCTACACTGTCCTAAGCTGACATCAATCATAAACTTTTGTCTTATATCTGCTTTCATTTTATTATAAGAAATAAATAGATCAGCTATGATAGCATCTGCATATTGTAGTGCAATCCATTTATAAGTTACAAGTGATCCCAAGTTGTAATTCCTACAACACCTATGATCTGAAATGAGTGACTTTATTTGAAAAGAATGCTCTGAACTCATCCATGATGCATACAACCTAAATGGACAAGAAGTGTTCTTTGTCTCAGAAATTTTCTTTTTTGTCCATTTTGGGGATTGACATCCAGAAGCTTGTTGACTAGTACCCTCACCAGAAGGATTTTGTGCATTCACGCTACTACGCAAAATCATGTTCTTAACCTGTACACCCTTGTTACTCTTCTTAACCTTCTTAACCTTCTTAACCTTACTTCTATTTACTTGATTGCTACTACCCTCCCCACTATCTATCACTGTCATTTTCCTATTCTTGTTACCCTTCATTCCTGCACATCTACCTTCATCAGGATTTTTCCCACAAAAAACCAAAACACTCCTCCAATCATTCTTCATATACCACATCTGATAACCATGGGCCACACCATAATTGGTAAGAGCTAATTTTAACTGGTGTGGACTCTCATATTTCATTCCCAAAACTGGTTCCATCTTATCCCAAGGTATTGTAGGGTCAAATGTAGGATAATTCACCCCCTTTTTAATCTTAAATACAGCATCTATTTCCTCATTTTGTGGGTCTTCCTCTGGTATATCATCAACTTGTTGCCTAGAAGTTGAACCTCTAAATACAGCCCTAGTGGTACAAAGCTTATTTAGGAAGCCATCATGTGTACTAAAGTCCTTAACGACTACATTATCATCAGCCTCAGTTTGAAAGTCAACATTTTCTATATCTTCATAATCATCACTATCATAATAATCACTATCATTTTCTATATTTTCTACATTAGCTTCTGAGTTAATGAAAGACATCACATCATAATCAAATTGTTCTGCATACAAATCCACCATATTACCATTTTCATACCCAGCTTTTAACATGGCCTGAACATCATTATCTGAGTTACACTCTTTTATTCCTAAGGGCAAAGGTGTACCAGTTTTACAATAATACAACCTTTTTAACGTTGTTGTAGCTGGGACTAACTTTTTAACAATTTCACAAAGAATGTCCAATGACATACCATCGAAATTGATGTCATTGATTTCCCTTCTACTACCTTCTGCGTAAGTCAACGGGCTGGTAATGAAAAGACCATCGTAATGCAAGTAAATGGTGAACACTTCCTTGTTTGATTCCTTCGATTTCTTTGATTTCTTCGTTTTTGGTGGACCTGAAAGATATACATTAAAACCAATATTAGGGTTCATACAACAATTAGGTTTACAAAATTGACATAATTGTGTAAACCATACCACTAGACATAATTGAAACACAAGAAAAGCATCAATTAGGGTTAAGATCAGATTGAGATAAAGTGTTTATAAAAGGTTGGTTTGGTTTAGTGTGAACCGGGATAGAAAACCGGGTTTATTGAACCGGTGCCACGTCTGAAAATAATATGATGTGGAAATAAAAAAAATCGACGTGGATAATATGATGGAGAAGTGTTTCATATTGAACAAAAATTTAAAAGTAGCTTGGTAATATCGGTAATAAAAAAGTAGGTTGTTCAAAACGGGTTAAAATGAAAAGTAGCTTGGTATTCTATAGCATTTACCCTAAAAAATAAGAACAAGGGAAAACAAAAGGTCAAAGACTTCTACTTTTTTTTCCTTCACGCTGCAACTGATCATGAAACTCCACTTCTCAACATGATCGATATTCACTTCTCATTATGATCGGTTGCCCCTCATAGTCACCGACCGCTACACCATATAAAGTCAACTTGCCGTCATTGTTTTTCGATCCCCCCCCCTTTTATTCAGGTATGATCGCTGATTAACATAACATCGAGTAAGGCTTTTATATTTTTTTACAAAGATTCAATACGTTTCTTTTACCAGGTTCTCGACTTTGTGACTATGACGTCAAAGTGTTTTATACTCTTGTTTAGTGGAAGTTGTTTGTTAATGGAGATTTTTGTTTTTCAAACGCGAGTTAAATGTGTAGTTTTATTTATTTGGTTTAATAATAGTACTTTTTGGGTCATCTACATATCTGTTGTAAATTTGTTGGGTTCATTTGGTACGTTTTATTTGCTTCTGTGTCTTTCTACAAGGCTCAACTGCAAGTCTAGGTTTTGTTCATGTATTGTGGGTCTGGTCATAATGTGGCATTCATGGCATTGATTCTATTTTGGTAATATATTTTGTCCTTGCCACAGAATGCAAATGCTTACCATAAATCTTAATGATACTATGTGGCATTCATACGGGTATATTTTTTTTGAGCAAGATATGAGTATATTATTGATTCGTGTGAAACGATGCATGGGTTATATAAGTATTTTCAAATATACAATATTATTTTAAATATATTTGTTAGTGCAAATATTACGATATTTAATCTACACATTCTCGTTTGTTTTGATGATGATAAACATGTAACTTATAATACTTAAACATAAAGTGTACAAGTTACTCGTAATCATATTTTGTCAGCATACATCAACACATATCGACGTCTCGATTCCTCATATGTTACAACACAGGTTCATACATGTTTGTTGTGTTGCATTATGATCAAACCTCATTTCGCATTTTACATTTACAAGTATTTTTATACAAATGTTTTAGCTAGTATACAATAGTTAACTTGCACACTTTATTTTGTAAAATATACAAAGTTAACTAAAGAAAAATAAAATAGAAAATGATTTTTACATCATGCAAGTCTTGAAAAATCTCTCAAAGATCAAAGCCGGTTCCATTCTAAAGGGAACCGGCAAAATCAACTTTTGCCTATATATAGAGGAGCCTTTTCAATCCGGTTTTTATCACTCAAAACACACCTTTTCCACCATTTTACACACACTTAGATCTGTAGAAAATGCATCTATAAATCACCATGATCATAATGCATCTAACTCTCATTTTTTGTTGTAAGCATACACCCGAAATGATATACCAAATCAAACATCGAGATCTTGTCATCTACATCCACCAAAGCAAGTGTTCTTGCCATTTCCATCCACCACAAAGCACATACATATGAAGATCTACAAGATTAGAGATCTCATCATCATCATCCATTTGCTTCCCATTAATGGAAGTTCTTTTAGATTAGGCATTCACATCCATTAGACACATTGTCTTGGACCATCATTGTAATAACATTATTATCTTGTATTACCAATTAGATTAGATGGTTTATGTGTTTGTGCCATAAAGCACAAGGTTTGTTATGTTGGGCCATAAAACATAACGAGTTTGGTTGGTTCTACCCGGTGTGTAAGAACTCGGTATTTAGCTTTGTACCGGATAAAAGGGTAAGCGACGTAGGGTTGGTTCTCCCGGTGTTAGGACTCGGTATTTAGCTTAGTACCGGATAAAGTGTAAGCGACGTTGTGGTTTTCTCCGTCAAAAAGGGAGTGTGTTGATCTAGTGAAGTAACTCTCTAGTTGGGTACTCGGGGAGTGGAGTAGGGCGGAGAGGAGCTCCGTGACCGAACCACTATAAATCATCGTGTTTAGTTTGCTTTCTCTTTACATATCGTTATTTCTTTACGTTTTAACTATGCTTATGTTGTGGATTGATGCTTGTGCTTGTGTTGTGACTACATGCTTTATGTTGTCTTGATTGTCACAAACTTTAATTGGCACTTCTCATATTAAGTCACGATAAATCGGGTATTTGATGCAAAAGTTTTAAGATTTTAATCGAAAACGTATTCACCCCCTCTACGTTTTCCACAATTGCTATCAGAGCCACGTGGCTCTAGTTTTCAAAACAAATAGTTTTTAAAACCGAGTACGATCCATGTATCAAATTATCCGAATAGCGGGACTTAATATAAAAAGTATGTCGTTGTTTCATTCTTAGAGTTTTGATTGTTGAATATCTTTGTTATACTGTGGAAAACTAGAAGGGGGGTTGAATAGTTTGCCGCTTTTTAATTTAAGGTTTTAAAGTGTTTGTAGAAATTCTAGATTCGACTTTATGTGAATTCAACACTTGCACAATATGAATAATATACTTATCTAAACAATTAATAGGATAGTATGAGAAAATAATGTAAGACAAGAGATAAGAGTAAGAACAATCAAACCACAACGCGAGGATATATAGTGGTTCGGTAACGAAGCACCTATTCGCCCTACTCCACTCCTCGAGCACCTAACTCGAGAGTTTTCTTCACTATGTCAACAAGCTCCCTTATGGCGGAGAAAACCTTACACAACTTTCGCTTATCTTGATTTTCGACACTAAGCTAGATGTCGAGTTCTAATCTTAGCTAGAACCAATCTACCACAACTTCACAACTTCACTACACAACTTTGCTTCACGACTTGATCACGACTACACAACTTCTTCACACCTTAGTTTTCTTCACACCACTACTTCACCAAGCCACTACTATAATCACACCTAACTAACACTACTAGGAAAGATCACCAAGATCCAACTATACTTACAACAATCACCAAGATCTAACAACTACACAACTTTACAAGATTTACAAATGATTTACAAGTTATGATATGGATGCAATAAGATTGCAACAACACACAAAGGTGTAATACTTCTTCACTTGATGATGGAAGTATTCTTCTCTTGCACTTGAGGAATTGAGCTTGGATCACTTAGAAACAAAGCTTTATGATTAGATGATCAAAGGATTTTAATGAGATGTGTGGGTTGTTTTAGAACAGAAAGAATGAGTGCAAA
This sequence comes from Tanacetum coccineum, assembly GCA_026074375.1. Lineage (NCBI taxonomy): Eukaryota > Viridiplantae > Streptophyta > Magnoliopsida > Asterales > Asteraceae > Tanacetum > Tanacetum coccineum. The sequence goes on along the minus strand of BQNB010046159.1, from coordinate 25,291 downwards.
AGGTGAGAAAATAGTGAGGAAAAGTCCAGTATTTATAGGACAAACTGGAGGAGCGTCTACCTATGGGCGGTCCCTTTAAATAGGTGGGCGGTCCCCTTAAAATTAAGGGGGCCGCCCGTGTATTTAAGGGGGCCGCCCTAGACTAGGGGCTCCCCAGTTTGTCTTTTGTGTAGGGGAAATTTTCTAGAACTTTTATGCTGTTTTAGGTCTGATAATTTGATTTCAAAAAGGTTTATTATAATCAAACATTTCTATTAATTGATAAAAAATGTTTTTAATATTTATAAAAATGTTTACAACATTTTATAAAAGTGTGAGGTTGAATAAAAATTTCCTTTGATCATAAAATGCTTTAAGCATTTACTTATTCATACCTTTAAGTGATAGAATTTTCGAAATAAAAATTAACTACTAATTACTTGTTTACGTTTAATTTTACATTGAACGTTTTTATATTTTGTGATTATCAAAACGTAAAGATGTGAAAAATATTAATAATGTTTTTAGGCATTATTTCTATCAACAATCTCCCCCTTTTTTATGATTACAAAATTTAAACTCATTAAATGTAAAATTATTTTTAAACAAGTATTTAGTGAGTTTTATGACATTTCTCCCTCTTTTTGTAGAATCAAAAAGGAATCGTCGAGAATTGCTAGTAAATTCAACGGAATAAATGCTCCCTCTTGATGTGTGCTCTCCCTCGTTCGAGGGCACCAAGGAATCGAACTATGGTTTCTGGCACAAAAACTGATGTTAGAAACAATACAAATATTTTTAACATGTAGCAAGAAGGAAGAAAAAATATGACAAGTGCAAGCAAATATCAAAGCAAAAGATACTTTATTCATTTAGGACAATGTGTTTGAACTTCACACAAGCATATATAAGAAAAAACAAATATGCTTTAGAAGCATATTAATACATAAAAAAAAATCCTAAATAGCCATAGAAGGATTTTTGACTTGCTTGCGACACAAAAGGGTTTGACGATTATTTGGAGGCATATTATGAGATTAGTTGGTCGGAGAGTTTGGAGCGGAGGCAGTTGTGGAAGGGTAATCTCTTTGAACTCTAGGTGGTGGATGAGGTCGAGTGAGGAGGAATTCAATTCAATTGATGTAGCATCTCGTATTTTACGGTTAATATTTTAACCGAGCTCTAAATTCCATTTCTAATTTTTATGGAATTTATTATTTTGTTTTTAGCCATTTTATCGAAAATCGTCGTTTTTAGCTATTTCTGAGTCCTGTGTTGGATAATTATCTGCTTTAACGTTTGAGAAATCAATAATTTCATATTTTAGCTTCGAGAGCTTATTTATTTTTCATTTTAATACTTTTCGACTTTTATCCGCGTTTGGCCGAAACCGCGTCAAAATAGTGTTTTTACAATTTTTAATATTTTAACTACGTGTTTTAAAAACAAATATTGTGGTACAAATGTTTTAGAAAAATAAAAATAAAAATATAATTTAAAAACATAATATATTAACCAAACACCCCTCTATTCAAGTTGTGTGCTCCTACTAAACTAAGAACCAAACACACCCTTGTCACATTATAATCTTACATTTTTTTCCTCTTGATATAAATAATTCATCCAAAACACTTAGATGTAAAAAAAATCAATCACCCCTCTCCTCGTCCGCGCTTTAAAAAAAAATTGTATCTCTCCTCCTCCCCTCTTCACTGTACGATGACACAAACCACCAAACCATAAAAATCCACCATTTTCAATTCCTAAATCACTTCCATTCAATCCCAAATCAATTATAAACTAAACCCCATCATTCTTTTCAATTAAAATCCACCATGCATAAGATTTCCTCAAGTTCTTAATTTTCTTGATATTTAATTTTGAAGGGTTTTGATTTAATTGAGGGTAATTGGAGTAACAAGAGTTTAATATTGGTTGTGTAGACAAAGTTTGATGAACAAAATCAAGATTTTGGGTCTCTCTTTTGGTTCTTGTGGTGTTCGGCCAAAATCAAACCCAAGAGGGCTTGGTTGTGTTATTTTACTAACCAATGCATTGTGAGCAATTTTCTTCCTATCTTAATTTGGTTTCAATTATATATGTGCATACATGTCAATTTTGGATAATTAGGAATCCATGATTAAATTGTGAAAAAGAGGATTATTGGTTTATGAAAGTTGTGGATGATCAAATAGGTTTAGTAGAAATTATAGGATAGTTTGAATATATTGGAAGTGTATTTGATGCAAAATATTGGCGATTTGATGGGGTTATAGAACCTTTATTTAGGTCAGAAAGTTTGGCTTAATCCAGCGAGATGAGCATTGTCGTAATCTGAGATTTAAGAGATTAGTGTGGTAGTGGTCGTTATAATGAACGTGTGGTAAAAATTTGGGCTTCCAACACTTAAAAACGAAAAAGATATGGCGATTTGAAGTTAGGAAATTGTTTCGGCAAAAATTCTGCATACGTCGTTTTAGTTGCAGAATTTTAGTCATTTGCGAGTAGTGTAATTGGGTCATGCCAATGTAGCTTTTCTAGATTGCAGGGACCCTGTGATAAGTGCTTCGAGTATACTTTCAAGAATAAGGCTCGTCAATTTTCAGATGTAAAGTGAGTAAAACCCTTTGTACAAGATTAGGTGTAAAGTGTGTTTGTTGTCCAGTAATTCGGGGGAAATTTGTAAATGATGTTGTGTGCAGCGGGTCAAACTTATTATTTTTGGATGAAATTTTAACTGGAGGTTTTCCATAATATGTGTGACTGCTAGATTTTTTCCAGATTTTATGTAATGTTTTGAGGGGTCTGCTGTAGCCAAACTTTTGCAAAGTCCAGCAGACCCTGTTTTAAGACAAAGTGTCATTGATGTGTCTTTCATGATAAGAATACTTAGGCTATGGTTATGGTGTGAACTTATGGTAGTTAAAAAACATATAAGTGAGTTAAACTTTAATATGAGGGAGTCGACTAGTGTGGACCATTTAGGCAACTTTAATGTGAACCGATCATTCTAGCTAAACATTACATTTTCAGAAAAAGTGTAACTAATAAGAATAATAAGTGGGGTTGTCATGGATTCCTAGTATAAATTGTCATGCATTATTATATATATTTATATATATATATATATTATATACTTATATATATTATATATATATTATATCAACATACACGAATATAATTACAATAAGTTGCATACTTTATATCATTTGAAATATTAATAATATATTATTATTATTAATAGGTCGCGATTGATTTCTGACGTTCCATCTTTTCGTGCTTTCTTGATTGGCACTACTTCTATCCACGGTGAGTTCATAGCCCCACCTTTTCTCTTTCAATGGTTTTCATAAACTATTTTCGGGGTGAGAATACATGCTCGTTTACTAAGCAAATTTATTGATTTCTACCACTTAAGCGTTACATGACTAATTTTAATAAAGTTTTTACTTGATTACTACATGACTTTCAATACATGGTTGTTTACTCATGAATTTACTAAAGCTTGATTTACTTACTATAAGATTTGAGATCATTGAATACCTATATATGGAACCATGAGTTTTGAACACATTACTTGCTTTACTTTTGGACACAAGTGCTTTCAAACTGTATGTTATCCAAATTGTTGCCTGAATATTATTGCCTAGGTTACCACAATGCCAATTAAGTCTCTTTTATCATGAACCGTTAATTACCTTTTAAGGGTAAGCGCGAATGTTGTGGGTAGATCTATCAGGGGGGGGGGGGGAAAATTTGACAATCCCGCCTGAATTTCTGGTCACAAGTTGGCCATGGTGCATTTAACATGGTGAGAACATTTATGGTGTTTTGGCATACATCCTATATACTATAAGGGCAAAAACAGTTAAAGTTTCGAGGTCATGAGCTTAGTGTAATAATACCATGTTTTGACTACTGAATTTTGTTTTGTAGTCTACTATACTTATATCTGTGGTCACTATGAACATTAACTTGAGTTATTATATCACTACTTGGATTTTCAGAAATAACACTTTGAAAATGTTGTACTCTACTTTTCTATACTGAAATATTTCATACTGTTTTTCTTAACCTATGAATTCACCAACATTATTGTTGACGTTTTTGCATGTATTTTCTTAGGTTATTATTTTGCTAGCTGAGCATTGGGGAGCATCGAGTAGCGTGGGTTCAAACAAAACTCAAGGACTTGGTTTTTCTTCACAATTCGATAACTATTTTTCCTTAAATATACAAAATGATTCACGTTTGAAATCTTGTAATCTTGTTAAATTATAAATTATTGAGACCTGATTTTACATTTGAAATTTTAATCGAATGTGACATTTTAGTAACGTCTCTTTTGAGGTTGTTTTCTGTAACTTGTACTTTATACTATGAAGTAGCACCCCAAAGTGGTATTCCGCTGCGTTGTGATTTTATGGGGGTGTTACAGAGTGGTATCAGAGCACTGGTTATAGAGAACTAGGTCGTTTTCAAAACCTAAACTATAACCGTTTTTCAAAAACTTTAAGAAGCTAATTCGTAATCAACACTATCATCTCTTATTCTTTGCAATTTAAAATCTCTAATAAAGAAATTCGCAAATACTTAGCCTATATAAAATCCAACTTGGCATATTTAAAATCTTCTTGAGATTAGCACAAGTCTTCATTTACTAACGATTTCAAGTCTAGCATGTTTAAAGTCTACATGAGACTAGCACAAACTATCATCATTATTTGTTAAGGGATAAAGCTAGAACTCAACACGTTCGATCGGGTCAAAAACTACTTCTTATTCTTACCAACGGAAAACCTACATTCGTGTCTTAACATTTTCTATTTTTTATTATATATATATTTTTTTTCATTTTTTCATTTTTTTCCTACAAATAAAAACTTAAAAATTTAAAATTTTTGCTATTTTTGTGGGAAAACGGGTACGTGAGAACAAAACAATAAGCAGGTAACATCAAATCGATAGATTCCCTCCCCAAACTAAAATGAAACATTGTCCTCAATGTTTAAAGGCGGGTCTCTACGAAAATCTAAGCCGTTTATGAATTATGCAAAGATAAACGTGAATCGATAAGATGAAAGGATATCGGATCTCCCCAAACTAATTTCAAACAAAGGATAGGAAGCTCGAGTGAACCGGGACACAACACCGAACACGAGAGGCTTCAGAAATTGTTGGTTCAATCCTACAAAAATCACAATTTAGAAAATAGAAAGAAGAAAGAAAAGGATAAGCATGGGGTGAACTCCCACGAAGCGGCTTGTTTTTGGTCATCGAGTCACAAGCTCGACTCGATCTCTGAATTTAATTATCCTTAGGGAGAGTGTGGAGGTCCGGGACTACCTTGGGTGGTATGTCTCCTCCAAAATAATGTTTCACACGGTGACCATTCACTTTAAAATTCGAGAGGCCACCGGCTCTAAGTGAAGATGCCGGGGTCAAAAATAGTGTCTTCACTCCTGAAAGAGAGGAATGAAGAAAGAAAGAGAATGAAGGTCAAATCGGAAATAAGGGTGGGAAGGGTGGGTAAAATATTGGTCATCAAATCATGAGATTTAGAAACACCCTTAAACACTTTGGTTATCAAAATACCCGCTTCGGGTTCAAAACATTTCTCAACATCCAGTGGTTCCGGAGGAGGACGAGGAATTGACGGTTCTTTGAAAAATAATAGAGTCCCGGAGGAAATGTTCTCTTTTAAATTCTCCTCCATTGTTACAAGATTTTTATCATGAATGGCATGATAAACTAGTATACCTGGTTTGAAAACATTGTCCTCGTTTCCAAGAGAATTCAAGGTAATACTAGCCGACAACTCCGCAATGAAAGGCGAGTCAGAATCTAACAAAGGAGGTGGTAAAATACTTGATTCGGTGAAATCAAATGCAACGGTTAAGTTCTTTTTAAAATCCTTTGGTTTGGAAAAATGATCATTAAAATCAATTGGATTATCAAAAGTGATTCTTATTGGCATGACAATGGTATTGATTGGAACATCACTTGAAACTTCGTCTTCTTTTCCGTTGATTTCTTCAACTTCTTGAGGACGAGAAAGAGGTTTTAGTTTTTGATGTAAGTAAGTTGCCAAGAGACAAATTATCTTTTTCCTAATCGAATTTCGTTTCATCATTTTCCATACGAATCGGACCAACGAGAAAAACATTGACATTGTCCATGAACAAACCTTCTCTCCGGTGAGAGTAGGTGAAGTAGGATTGCTACTTGAAACTTCAAGGGTGGGAGGGAGGGTAAGATCAATTCCCGATGGAATCGAATCTTTTTCAAGATAAGCTTCAAATTCACTTTCTTCCGGTGAAGTAAGTATGAAAGAAGAAAGAAGACTTAATCTCGACAACCTTATCGTTCTCTTCAAAGAGAGGATTCACGTTGCTAGATTTGAAGTTATCATTGAATTCGAAAAGAGGATTTGAGAAAACATGAAAATTTTCTTCATGCAAGTCCTTCTTATGAGTCGAATCATCATTACCTGGTGGTAACGAATCAAGAGGAGCAAGTTCATCGGCGAACTTCTCAAAATTATCACTAGTCTTCATCGGAGAAGAACTAGGAGGAAGAATGTTAGTGGTACTGCCACTAAACGGATCGTCTTTTGAAAAATCAATGATAGAAATAGCGTGAACAAAATTCTTATCCTTGTTTTTCTCAGATTTATCGGCATAGTAAACAAGTTCTTCCTTTCCTACTCTTAAAGTCAAAGTTTCTTCGTACAAATCAATGAGAGCTTTAGCGGTGCGAAGGAAAGGTCTTCCTAGAATAATAGGCACTCTTGGGTCGGGTTCAAAATTAACCACTACAAAATCCGCAAGAAAAGTGAAACCATCGACTCTAACTACAACATCCTCGGCTATGCCCATTGGGTGAGTAATTGAACGATTGGCAAGCTCGAATGTCATTCGAGTAGGAGTCAATGCTTCAAGCATAAGTTTCTTGTAAATATAGTGAGGTAAAAGGTTAATGCTAGCTCCGGAATCGGCTAAAGCACTAGTCCTATTGAGTTCTTGTAAAGCACATGGGATAAGAAATTTTCCCGGATCTTCGAGCTTCTCGGGAACTTTGTTCATGATGATGGCGGAACATTCGGCATTCACGGTCGTAATGGCGATCTCCTCGAGTTTCTCTTTGTTCCTTAGCAACGAGCTTAACCATTTGTTGAACTTTGGCATTTCGACAAGAGCATCTTTCAATCCAATCTCTAAACGGAGTTGTTTGAACATCTTCAAGAACCGGCTATGTTGAGCACTTGGTTTATCGTTCTCTCTCACTTTCATCCTCTCAGGATATGGAAGTTTAGATTGATACGAATTAGGTCTTGGAGAATTAAGATCTTGAATTTCAACATTAACTGTTTTCTTTGCTTTTGGTTTTGGGATTTCAATGAAAATGGAATCTTCTTCCTCCGGAGGTGGGACTTGTGTGGTATTCTCCAAATTTGGATTTTGCACTTTTTCCGTTGACGTCTCCGAGTTTTGTTCGAGTTCTTTTTGAGGATTTAAAACAACAGGAGTAGGAACAAGAGGAGTCGAAGGTTCTTCTAAAGTTTTACCGCTCTTTGTGGTGATAGCATTAATTTACTGACGAGGGTTAGTTACGGTTTGACTTGGAAGAGTACCCGAATTTGAAGTAGAGGTGGAATCTTTAAAATTATTACAAAGGCTTATCAACAAACTCGTAACATTAGCCATTTGATTCTGCAAATTTTGACCTTGATTTTGAACATTCTTTAACACCGCATCGTTTGCTTTGACTCAAAATCCGTTTTCAAAACACCTTGAATTTGGGGCGTAGGAGCCTGGTATGGTGGAACTTGGTAAACCGGTGGTTGATTGGTTGGTGGTTGAAAAACTTGACTTTGATTGTTTTGATGGTTTTGGTTAAAATTGTTTCCAACGGTTTTGATTTGAATTGAATTGTTTTTCCTTGATATCGACTTGGTTTCTATACTTGGTTTATTTTGACCATATAAAAACCGGGTGGTCCTCATTTGGTTTCCAATTAGAGGATTTCCTTTGAACACATAGCCAACGTCGGCGGTTTGTTGGAATTGAGGATGTTATCATGAAAAAAACGTAAATTCATCCTTGTTAACGGACAATTTTGAAATTATGGTTTGAACCACAAGTGACACAAACTTCCTCGACTGCTTTGACTTATCAGTATCGTAACATTCTTTTCACTAATCATCTTTTCTAACGCTCATTCGTAAAACTCCATTGTTCTTCAAGAGAAGCGGCGAGTTGTTGAAATTCAAAAGAATTAGAAGGTGTAGAAGTAGAAAGAGGAGCATTCGTACTCGCTCTTGGTTCAATTGCATGACTTCTTGAATAACGAACCTTAGATTTACTCTCAATAATGGCTAAGCCATCACGAGGCATCTTATCTAGAAAATTGCCACCCGCGGCAGAATCTTAAAGCACTTGATCATTGGTATCTCAAGGAATTAATAGAACGTATCAAGTTGTTGTAGTTATTCCGCGAACATGATAGGAAATTGACGAAGAAGTACCTTTGACACGTTCCCATGCTTTCGTTGAAAAAGTTTCATTCGGTTTGTTAAAGTGGTGATTTCATTTCGAAGGTAAGTTGTTTTCGAAGGTGGAAAGAATTGGTTTATGAATTTCGAGACAAGATCATCCCACGTTAGAATCGATCGAGGTGGTTCCTTATCTAGCCAAGTCCGGGCTTCACCTTCGTTTTTGTAGAATCAAAAAGGCATCATCGAGAATTGCTAGTAAAATCGACGGAATAAATGCTCCCCCTCGTTCGAGGGCACCAAGGAATCGAGCTATGGCTTCTTGGCTACAAAAACAAGTTAGAACAATACAAATATTTCTAACATGTAGCAAGAAAGAAGGAAAATTATGACAAGTGCAAGCAAACATCAAAGCAAAAGATACTTTATTCATTTAGGACAATGTGTGTGAACTACACACAAACATACATAAAAAGAAAAACAAATATGCTTTAAAAGCATATTAATACATAAAAAATCCTAAATAGCCATAGAAGGATTTTTGACTTGCTTGCGACACAATAGGGTTTGATGATTATTTGTAAGCATTTTATGAGATTAGTTAGTTGTTGATGGAGAGTTTGGAGCTGAGGCAGTTGTAGAAGGGTAATCTCTTTGAACCCTAGGTGGCGGATGTGGTCGAGTGAGGAGGAATTCAATCCAATTGATATCCTTACTTAAGGCAAGGAATTGTTTTTGGGTGAAGATGCAACAAGGGCAATACCCAACATGGGTTTCAACTTGGTTAATGTTATGGGTGTGTGGTAGATTTAGAGAGTATGGTGATGAGGGAATGTTGTTTTGTTGTTGAGAGAGATGCCTGGCTAAGAGGTTTGATAGGTCTTGTAGTTGATTAATGTCATCAACTAGGCTTTCTCTACTTAGAGATAGAGGTGGTGTGTGTTGAGTTTGGTTGTCACTTTAAGGTGGAGCTTGAATGTGAGTAACATGTGAATTGATGGGTGAGATGGGAGATGGAGGATGTGAGACAACTTGTGGTGATGTAGGAGTGTCCTTAATGTAAGGATTTGGTGATTCTTGATTGGGGTGATTGTTTTCTTGAGATGGTTCATGATGAGGAGTGAGTGGTTTTGGCATTGGTGTAGGTGAATTTACATTGAGCTTATTGGATGTGTTATAAAGGTTTAGTTTCTTCCTCCAAATGGGTTTCACACTCATTTTGGCTACCCTTAATGGTTTGGATGTGGGTTTGTTAGGAGATGTCATTGGTGAGGATGATTGTGATGATGATGATGGTTGAGAATGTATTTATAGTGGATGAAAGGTTTAAATTAGAAAGAATGAACATTTAAAAGATCAAATCCAAGAAATGTTTGTGAATTTAGGGAAACAGTAGCTAAGTATAGAGGGTATTTGGTGAAAAAGGGATGAAAATAATGTTGTACCAGTGATTTGCTAGGTCGATCCCCTTAATTAGGGGCCGGTCCCCTTAAAATTAAGGGGGCCACCCTTTATGAATTAAGGGGCCGCCTGCTGCTATTTCCCAGATTTCCCAAAAATCGATTTTTCTTAAAATTTTATGTGAGGGTTTCTGTTTTGGTGGTTAATTTGTAGCAAGTCCATCCTTTTATGGCAATTAAGATTTTTAACACATAGCAATTAAGCATTCAACATTCTACATATATATGACAAGTTGTAGGATAAAACTATTTCACATAATTTTGGCATATAATCATATATGAATTGAAGACCAAAAGAGTGAAGAGCATATAAAATAGTAACTAGATATAATGCACAAAGAATTTTTCTTGACAAGAGGGTTAAGTTAAAAACGAACCAAACTTTTGTGCAAATACTAGTGTGTGCCTAAGTGCGACAAATGTGGAGTAGCGATTATTTCGACACTAAGACATGTAAAACCTAAGAAATAATCCAAATGCTCCTTGATTTAATTTTGCTCAACCAAGATTGTCGAAAATATATATTAGATTATATACTTTTGACAACAAGTAAGAGAACATTATGCATATGTGAAAAATGTTTTTAGCATATCTCAACAATATATGAAAATTGATTTTCATGTGCTCCTAGTTGTGAGAAAGACTTTTTAGAAAATAATAGATTGGGACTATTGTATATATGTATAATGAGATATGCATTTAGATAGAAGAATTTGTAAAAGTTTGCTTATAGACTTTTCCCAATCTTGTGTTTTTGTGTAAAATAGAAACCTAGACACAGAGAGAGAAAAAAAATATTTTAGTCAGTCAGGTGGGTGGTCCCCTTAAAGTCTGGCCGGTCCCCTTAAAATTAAGGGGGCCGCCCTTTATGAATTAAGGGGGCCGCCACCTGTTGAGAAAAATTTTCTCAGATTTTTGACAAACAGTTCTTTGATGATTATTATTTCTTTATTATGCCGAAAACTTAATCAATTTGTTCCATCATTCCTAGACCTAGACGTAAGTAGTTAAATGGCTCACGTTTAAGTGGTTTAGTTAGAATATCGGCTATGTTGTCTTCCGATGAGACCTTTTCTATAGAGATATTCCCTTTTTGAATATTATCGCGAAGAAAGTGATGGCGAATCTCAATGTGTTTTGTTCATGAGTGTTGAACGAGATTCTTACTTAAGTCTATAGCCCCTTTGTTATCACACATTATTGGAATGTCGTCTAACCTAATGCCATAGTCTACGAGAGCTTGTTTCATCCATAGGGCTTGTTGACATGCCTTTCTGGCGCTTACATATTCTGCTTCGGTTGTGGAGATGGCAAGAGCGGTTTGCTTCTTCGAAAACCAAGATGTTAGGCAACATCCCATAAACGTGCAAACACCACTAGTGCTCTTGCGATCTACGTAATCTCCCGCATGATCCGAATCCGCATACACTATTGTTTCTATGCCGGATCCCTTAGGATACCATAATCCTAAATGCGTAGTGCCTTTAATGTATCGAAAGATACGTTTAACCGCTTCTAGGTGAGAGGTTTTGGGATCCTCTTGAAAGCGTGCACAAAGGCAAACACTAAACATGATATCGGGTTTCCTTACTTGGGCCGTTAAGTATAATAAACTACCTATTATGCCTCTATATTTGTTATTATCTACGGACTCACCTTCTTCGTCTCTCATGAGTTTAGTTTCCGTAGACATAGGGGTTTTCATTGGCTTAGAGTCTTCTAGTCCAAATTTCTTAAGCATTTCCTTAATATATTTTGATTGATTAAAAAATATTCCATCATCTAATTGTTTTATCCTAAGAAAAAAAATTTAGTTCCCCCATCATACTCATTTCAAACTCATCATGCATGATCTTGGCAAAGTCATCACACATTTCTTGACAAGTTGATCCGAATATAATGTCATCAACATATATTTGGACAATAATGAGGTTGGAGTCTTTCTTTTTTGGTGTAACTTAAAGTCTAGAGCGCAAGCATAAGCTAAAAGTATTCTTATGGACTCTAGTCTAGCTACGGGTGCATATGTTTCGTCATAATCAATTCCTTCTTGTTGATTATAACCTTGGGCGACTAACCTAGCTTTGTTTCTAGTTACGACACCATTTTCATCGAGTTTAATTTCTTAGACCCATTTTTCTTCGTTTCCTATAATGGTCATATCCATGGGATTTTAGACTAGTTCCCAAACATCATTTGTTTTAAATTGGTTTAGTTCCTCTTGCATGGCCATTATCCAATTTTCATCTTTTAATGCCTCATTTATATTTTTAGGTTCTATTGTTGAAATAAAGAAAAAGAAATTGCTTTTGTCTTGAGCTTGCGACCTAAGAGTTCTTTGATTTAGATTACCAATAAGGTTTTCTAGGGGATGAGTGGATATTGCGGAGGATAAGAGATTAGAATGGAGTAAAGACTCTTCAATTAGGCGTTGTTGAATAGATGTTGGTTGGGCGAGAGCGTCGAGGTGGAAGGAGTTTGGTTTCATTCCATAGTGGTTTAAGACTTTTACGATGCAAATAATCCTACTTCTTGTTATTATTATCCACTAAACTCATTTTCTACGTCTACGTCGAGTTCGTGGCCATAGAAAATTTCCATTTTATGGTTGGTTCATAAAATAATCCATGTGAAAGAATGGTTCCCAATGAACAATCTTTTAAAAACTAGATAAGCCAACAAATACTTTCTGTGACTACTTTTATTCCTATCTATCACTAATACTAAGTTATCATACCAATCTATAATTTTACGTAATTTGGATGAGTGTGACGTCCTTTAGCCTTAAAGAGAATTTAATTTAAATCTGTAAGGTAACAAGCTTTAAGGATGAGGATTTATGGAAATCCTTTATGAGTTCTTCAATTTGTTTGACGAAAGACATAGGATGATTTGTAGATGATTAACTCGGAAGATATTTGTATCGATTTAGCCATTTGGTCCTCATGTTTTCATGGGTTCCGAAGTTATTGTTTCCAACTTGTCTGTTTTGCATTTGATTCGAAATCTTGCACGGTGAACATCTTCCCATTGAGTAAAGCTTGGTTGGCGTGGATGAGTCCACATTGTGTGATTAATGTTTGGAGTAATTTGGTGTCCTACCTGGTACTCTCATAGGTTGATGTGTTTTGGAACGAGGATGAAAGTGTTCTTTTCTTCTCGATGGAGGTTGTTTTAGACCTTTTTGTGGGTTTAGTAAATTTCGACCTCCGAGTTTTAGGAAGGTTTGTAAAAACGTTTTACCTCATCATCACTTGCAATAGGAATTTTAGTATTGTTTATAAGTATAAATTTTGGTTTTGAGTTTGGGTTTGATTCTATCAATTTTTCATTCGACTCGACTTCTTGAGCTCTTACAAAATTTACTTGTTTGGTTTCGCTAGGTGACCCTTTGGTAAAATTAAATCCTAAACCGGATTTATCTCTGGACAGGTCTTTTGAGAAATTTTTATTGTTTTTTAAGTGAGTGACTTACTATCATTAAAATTAATTTAGCCTTAGATATTTCTTTTCTAAGATTTCTCATTTTCAAACTTAAGGTTCTTGACTTAATTTACATTCATCATTTAATTTCTTACCTTTTTTAACCTAGTTAATTTATCTTTTAATTTAGAACTTCATTCTCTAATTCTATTTTAGCTTGTTTTAGAGTTTTATTTTTAGCCATGACTTTTAGTCCTATTTTGCATAGTCTACTATATTCACTATCTAAGTCTTTTAATCTTCCCTCCTCCTCCCCTCTCTCTCCTCCCCTCCTCCCTTTCCTAATTTCCCTCATCTCCTCCCATCTCCCCTTATCCCCTCTTCCCATACTCTTCACTACTCCCTAATGATGATTGGTTATCACTAAAGTATTCGGTTTCGGAAAGCACCTCATTAGAAGCTTTAGCCATAAGGCACTTTTTGTCCTTTGTCTTCTCCTCTTCATCTTCGTCACTATCACTCCAAGATCCTCCAATAAATGCTCTTTGATCGTTGTTCTTTGGTGGCTTTGAACATTCTTCAATGAGGTGATTTGGATCACCACATCTAAAACATAACCATCATTTCTCTTTTATCATAACCATCATTTCTACTTCTTTGGAATATTTTTCTATCACCTGGTAGTTGTCTTACAAATCTTCCTCGTCGCTTGAAGAATTTCTTAAATTCCTTTACGGCCATAGCATACTCTTCGTCTTCACTTTCGGGCTTGGCTCATCTTCCATCACTTACTTCTTTTTCACCTTTTAATGCAAGAGATCTACTTTGTTCTTTCTTGCCTTTGACCGTTTTGAAATCTTTCTTTATTACTTCTTCATAAACTTTCAAGTTTCCAATTAGTTCTTCAAGAGGTAAGTTTGTTAGATTATTTGATTCTTCAATCGCCGTGACTTTCGCGCGCCATTTTGGATGTAATTCCATAAGAAATTTCCTAACACAATTCTTGCTAGAAAAACCTTCATCAAGTGCTTTTAGACTAGTAATAATAGTGTTAAATTTAGCAAATGCATTATCTATTGACTCCTCTTTCGGAATCATAAATTGTTCATATTTGTTGGGATTTAAAGACTTCAAGATGATTCTTAGAGTTAATACTGCTCAGCCTAAAAGTTAATGTTGCTGGTTTAAACTGCTGAAAGATTACAACTGCTTCGAAAAGTTTCTACTGTCAGATGGATAAAGACAAGAGAAAGGATTGGAGAACAAGAATACTTACGAAGATAAGTATTGAGTTATTTTTGTAAAAGATATGTATAAGTTATTTGTTTAAAAGATCATGATAACTTAGGAAAGTATTGTAAGCCTTGTAGGACTCCTTGGTGTATAAAAGGAGGTCATAGGGTATAGAATTCAATGTACCAAAAATGAGTCATTGTCATAGCTTCAAGGTTGTAAACCCTAACACTGTCAAAGAGTGTTCGTATTAATATATTTGAAAGCTTTTTATTTTGGTAAAAAAAAAAAACTCAAACAAAATACAAAAAAACAAAAAAAACAAACATCATAATAATAAACAAAAAAACATAATAGTAAAAAAACATATTTCTGTATCTCAAACATACTTTTTCTTTATTCTTCTTAGTGGTATAAACTAGATTCCGCATAGTTTATATCATACACTCAAAGTTTCAATCTTAGTACCTTTGGATTTATCCAAGGATACTAAACCTTACATCAAGCTAAGGAGTTTAAGATCTGTTCATTGGGATCAACAAGTGGTATCAGAGCTTGTTGTGAAGCTTTGAATAAGAAGAAACAAACAATATATACTAGATCTATTTCTCAGTAATAAGATGGAGGCAGGAACTACTTCTACAACTCTGACTGCAAGACTTCCTATCCTCAACCTAGGGGAATATGATCTCTGGTTAATGAGGATAGAACAATACTTTCTCATGACTGATTACTCCCTCTGGGAAGTAATTCTGAATGGTAACAAAGTGCTGAAGAGAACTGTTGGAGAAACTAAGCAGGAATATGAACCTACTACTGCAGAAGAAAAGCAGGACAGAAGGAATGAGATGAAAGCTAGAGGAACTCTGTTGATGGCACTCCCAAATAAGGATCAACTGAAGTTTCATTCATATAAAGATGCAAAACTGCTCATGGAAGCCATTGAAAAGAGGTATGGAGGAAACAAGGAATCCAAGAAAGTTCAGAGAACTCTACTCAAGCAACAATATGAGAACTTTTCAGGATCAAGCTCAAAAACAATGGATCAAACTTTTGACAGGTTGCAAAAACTTATTAGTCTGTTGGAGATCAAGGCGAAGTTTTTACACAAGAGGGGGGGGGGGGGGGGGGGGGGGGGGGGGGGGGGGGGGGGGGGGGGGGGGGGGGGGGGGGGACATGAACTTTAAAACTGTTGGAGAAGTCCTCCATCTAAATGAGACTCATGCCTGATCTGGAAGAACAAAGAGGAAATATAGACCATCAGTTTGGATGACTTGTACAACAACTTGAAGATATATGAACCTGAACTTACAGGATCATCAAATACAAGCCAAAATCCACAAAATGTGGCTTTTGTGTCCTCCAACAACACAATGAAGCAGATAACACTGCTTATGGAGTTAGTGCTGCTCATACTCAAAGTAATCCTACATTTAGAGATAACCTTAGTGATGCTGGCACTTTTTGATAGTGTTTTCCTAAGCTAGTCAACCAAAATCTTCCTCAACTTGCACGAAATGATCTTGAACAAATTGATCCTGATGCAGCCCAGGAGAAATAGCTTTACAATTAGGAATGGACATGTGACAATTAGATCTAGGAGATTCATCAAGAGGACAGGCAGGAGTTGGATGTAAATGGTCAAAGAAGTCTGGATTTTTGATAGGTCTAAGTGGAGTTAGTGCTATAATGTCATAAAAATGGTCACTTTGCCAAGGAATGTAGAGCTCCTAGAATTAGAAAATAGAGGAAGAGAGAAATAGTTAAGAGAAGAACTGTGACAGTGGAAACTCCCACTAAAAATGCCTTGGTTGCTCAAGATGGAATTGGAGGGTATGATTGGAGCTACCAAGCTAAAGAAGAGCATCCTACAAAACTATGGCATTTCAATGGCACATACATCTTCAGGAAGTTCTTCCAGTTCAGATTCTGAGGTAGATAGATTCTTGTTAAAAATCATGTGGTAATAGCTTACGCTACTCTCAAGATAATATGATAGTTTGTCTTCAGATTAAAAAAGTCTCAATTTTAATTTGTATCTTATAAGCCGGTTAGAATCGGTAGAGCTAGGACTAGATCACTATAAGAAAAAATGAGGGTTGTGTTGAAGTGAGCATTAATGTTTTAACTTGAAGTTAAACTAAGAGATAATGCTTTAGGTTGAAATAAAAAAGAAATTAGAAAAGCAGTCAAAAGATGGAGAGATGAGTTAAAACTAACATTAGAGAAGTTTCAAAATTCATCTAAATCTTTAAACAATTTGCTGGAAAGTCAAGTATGTGACAAGTTTAAAACAGGACTAGGATATAATGCAGCTTCTCTTGCAGTAGAAAACTTTGTGAATTCATCCGAGATGTTAAAAAATCAGAAGTATAATAAGTCCAAATCTAATAAGGGATGTCATGCAGTTCCCCCACCTTATACAGGGAACTTCATTCCCTCCAAACCTGATCTAACATTTATGGATGAAATAGTTGAAAGTGAGAATATGGATGTTATTACTGTTGTTACACCTAGTAATGTTAAGAAAGTTAAGTCAAATCATGAGTCTGCTGATGTAAAAAATAATGGTGATGTAGTAGAACCTAAAACTGTTAGGAAGAGCAGCTTTAGACCTCCAGTCATTGAGGATTGGAATTCTAATGATGATAGTAAGGTAGAATTTATACCTAATGCTAAGGATAAAACTATTAGATCTAGCACTGAAAAGATAAAATTTATTAAGTCTGCTAGGGAAATAGTAGAGAAAGTAGAAACACCTAAACAAAACAAACACTATCCTAGAGGGAACCAAAGAAACTGGAACAATCTTATGTCCCACCTGAGGAATAGGATACGTGACTTTTAAAATGATTAATAAAGCTTGTTTTGTTTTGTGGGTATAGTTTTGAGCATCCTTCATTTTATGTGATAAAAGGTTATAAAGGACAATGTGTGGAACAAAACTCATAAGTAGGGTGAATCACAAGAACTTTGCTAATAAAATGACTCACCCTCACCCTAATAGAAGTTTTGTTCCATAAGCAGTATTAACCAGGTCTGGCAAAATTAATACTGCTGGTGCAAGTGTTAATACTGCTGTCAGACCAGTTAATACTGTTGGCTCAAAAACAACTGTGAATCATTCTAGACCAATATCAAATGCTTACAAAAAGGGATATTCACAAGTCACAAGGCCATTTAACAAGTATTCAGCAATCAAAAACAGTATTTTTATAAAAAAGGTTAATACTGTCAGGGTAAAAGATACTACTGCCAGGGATAGAGCAGTAGTAAGTGAAAACAAGGGAAAATGGGCTAATGTTGTTAAGGCCTCAGCATGCTGGGTTTAGAAATCCAAAAACAGTAGTGCATCAAATACTTTTAAGAAATATTCTTACATTGATGCACGAGGCAGATCCAAGTCTATAATGGCTTGGATCCCCAAAAGAGTCTAATTCTCTTATTTTATGTACAGAGCAACCCACAGCAGAAGGAGTACAAGGAAAAAGGAGTTATTGACAGTGGCTGCTCTAGGCACATGACTGGAAACAAATGCTATCTTACTGAATATGAAGATTATGATGATGGTTTTGTTTCCTTTGGAGATGGTAAAGGTAGAATTTCTAAAAAAGGTAAAATCAAAACAGGAACATTAAATTTTGATAATGTGTATTTTTGTAAGGAGCTTAAGTATAACCTGTTTAGTGTGTCACAGATTTATGACAAAAAGAACAATGTTCTTTTTACTTTAAGCTACTTTAAGCTACTTGATGAAAGTCAAGTCTTGCTGAGAGTTCCAAGAAAGGATAACATTTACAGTGTTGACCTAAAGAGTGTTGTTCCCACTAAAGGTTTAACTTGCCTCTTTGATAAGGCCACAATTGATGAATCCAATTTATGGCATATGAGGCTTGGTCACATAAACTTTAAAAACATGAACAAACTTGTGAGGGGAAACCTTGTTAGAGGTTTGCCTTCAAAGATTTTTGAAAATAACCATTCTTGTGTTGCTTGTTAGAAAGGAAAGCAACACAAAGCCTCTTGTAAGCCCAAACTTGTGACTCAATCAGCAAACCCTTACATACGCTTCATATGGACCTATTTGGTCCTACAAATGTTAAGATTTTAATGAAAAAGTCTTATTGCCTAGTTGTCATTGATGACTTTAGTAGATTTTCTTGGGTATTTTTTTGGCCACTAAGGATGAGACAAGTGGGATCTTAAAGACCTTTATAACAGAAATAGAAAATCAACTAGACCACAAAGTAAAAGTTATCAGAAGTGACAATGGAACTGAGTTCAAAAATAGTGTAATGAATCTGTTCTGTGAAATGAAGGGTATTAAAAGGGAATTCAGTATTGCTAGGACTCCTCAGCAGAATGGTGTTGCTGAGAGAAGGAATAGAACACTGATAGATGCTACAAGAACTATGTCAGTTGACTCTAAGTTGCCAACCACCATTTGGGCTGAAGCAGTTAATACTGCTTGTTATGTGCTAAATAGGGTCTTAGTCATTAAGCCTAATTCCAAGACACCTTATAAACTTATTCATGGAAGAACACCATTGATAGACTTCATGAAACCTTTTGGGTGTCATGTTACCATCTTAAATACCAGGGATCATCTAGGTAAGTTTGATGGAAAAGCTGAAGAGGGATTTTTTGTTAGGTACTATGTGGTTAGCAGTATTGATGAGTAATGTATCAAGAGGACAAAGATAGTTGAAGAGACCTTATACATTAGATTATTGAATAAATGCACCTAATGTGATAGGAAATGGACCAGACTGGCTTTTTGATGTTGATTCTTTGTCAAAATATATGAACTATGTGCCAGTTTTTGCAGAAAATCAAACTAATGGTATTGCAGGAACTAGAGATAATATTGTTGCAGGTCAAGCTGAAAAGAAGAAAGAACCTGAACAAGAGTACATCCTAATACCTATCTGCAGCACATCTGTCCATTATCTCTCAAGGTCCAAGGACAGTAAAGAAGATGTGGTATGAAGCTACAGAAGTGATTGAAAGTAGAGCTTCTGATGAAATGGGAAGGCCATGAACATGACTCAAGAAGTGAGTTTAAAAGGATACTCAACAAGAAATGCAGATGAAAATCCTAACCAGGGCACTAAAAGTATTAATCCTGTAGTACACTGTTAGTAATGCTGAACCTATCTTCTACTAAATTTGATGCTCCTTCATCACCAAGTTAATGCTGCTAAAAACTTCTGAGGAACTCTATTTGAATAATTTTCTCCTTCAAAACTTGCATTTACTCCATCAAGGATGTTCCAAATGTGTCTCCAATGGATGATAACACTAGAATTTTTGCTGGTGCATATGATGATGAAGATGTGGGTGGACAGGCTGACCTCAACAACTTGGAGACAACCATGAATGTCAGTTCTATTCCCACAACAAGAATTAACAAAGATCATCCAATTGAACTAATAATTAGAGACTTGCACTCAGCTCCACTAACAAGAAGAATGTCATAACAAAATCTTAAAGAACATTATTTGGTGAGCTACATTAACAAGCAGAGAAGAAAAAATCATAAAGATTATCAGAACTGCTTGTTTGCATGTTTTCTCTCTCAAAAGGAACCCAAGAAGGTGATTTAAGCTCTAGAAGATCCAAGCTGGATAAAAGCAATGCAGGAGGAGCTTTTACAATTTGAACTTCAGAAGGTTTAGACACTGGTTGATCTACCTAATGGCAAGAGGGCCATTGGAACAAAATGGGTATTCAGAAACAAGAAAGATGAGAGAGGAATTGTTGTTAGAAACAAGGCAAGACTGGTTGCACAAGGTTACACCCAAGAAGAAGGCATTGATTATGATGAGGTTTTTGCTCCAGTTGCTAGGATAGAAGCAATCAGGTTATTTCTTGCCTATGCATCATATATGGGGTTTATTGTATACCAGATGGATGTAAAGAGTGCCTTTTATATGGTACTATTGAAGAGGAGGTGTATGTGTGCCAACCTCCTGGCTTTGAAGATCCACAATTTCCTGACAAAGTTTATAAAGTAGAAAAAGCTTTATATGGTCTACATCAAGCTCCTAGAGCCTGGTATGAGACTTTGTCTACCTGCTTATTAGAAAATGGATTTAGAAGAGGGCTTATAGATAATACTTTTTTTATCAAGAAGAGCAAAGGTGATATCCTATTAGTGCAGGTGTATGTATATGACATCATCTTTGGGTCTACTAAGAAGTCTTTATGTATAGAGTTTGAAGGTTTAATGCACAAGAAGTTTCAAATGAGTTCTAAGGGGGAGCTCACTTTCTTCTTAGGTTTGCAGGTCATGCAGAGAGATGATGGTATTTTCATCAGCTAAGACAAGTATGTGGCTGATATATTAAAGAAATTTGATTTCTCCTCAGTTAAGACAGCAAGCACTCCAATAGAGACTAACAAGGCATTGCTCAAGGATAAAGAAGTTGAAGATGTGGATGTTCACTTATACAGATCAATGATTGGATCATTGATGTACTTAACAGCTTCTAGGCCTGACATAATGTTTGTTGTTTGTGCTTATGCATAGGTTCTAGGTTACTCCTAAAGTCTCACATCTTCATGCTGTGAAGAGGATCTTTAGATACTTGAAAGGTTAACCTAAATTGGGCCTTCGGTATCCTAGGGATTTACCATTTGACTTGAAAGCATTTTCTGATAGTGATTATGCGGGAGCTAGCCTTAACAGGAAATCCACAACAGGAGGTTATCAATTTCTTGGCAAAAGGTTGATTTCATGGCAATATAAAAAGCAAACTATAGTTGCCAAATCCACTACTAAAGAAGAGTATGCTGCTACAAATTGTTGTGGACAGGTGTTGTTATGGATCCAAAATCAAATGCTTGATTATGGGTTCAACTTCATGAACACCAAGATTCACATTGGTTTATGTTATACCTTAAGCATGAAATGGTTTAGAGATCGAGAAGAGGGAGGTGACGATCGTGAGAGGGTTTTGGGAAAGAAAAAGATAAAGTGTGGTTTGTGTGTGTGTGTTAAAATGGGGAGGGGTGGGAGCGTTATAAAACAATTTTAGTTTTTGACACTTTCACCCCCTAAGCTTTGAGATCTTATTCATCTATCAATTATAAGGATATTTAGGCATATATAAGATAATACATTTGCACATTTAGTCCCTATGGTTTTAACTATAATACCTAATACCTTAAATAAGCACATATTCTCTCAAAGGGCATAAACAAATAACATTTAAGACACTCATAAGCTAAACTTAATTAACTTTCCTTAAAAAATGATATTTCGCTATTGTTTAAAAACCTTTATTTCTTTTATCAAATGACATTCTAAAGAAGATAATTTAAAATTTTCTCCCCCGCAAACAATGACCCGTTTTCTATTTAAAGAGCAGTAGTCGTTGTTTGAGAAGTCGAATGTCTTTGAAAAAAACATTTTCTGATGAAGCAATGTGATGTTTTTGAAAAACAAACACCAATTGTAAATATGATTTCTCTTAATTTTACACATAAACGCTTATGGAAATATCAGAAGCACGGGTTGTGTTGCAAAGTAAACACAAGCCTTTGCATGGTCATAAAGTAGACCATGCCCGAGAATGAATTCCCGTTATGAGGTCAAGTTTTCTTTTTGAAATACTTGCCTTTAAGATGATGACCGGGTTGCTATCAGAAATAATAGCAAGCTATTTGGCATGTTTTGAAAATATTTAAAACTTCTGCTCGAACTTCATTTACATGCTCGCAATCATTATTAAATGACATTGTTAAGACCGAAAATATATCGATTTTCAAAAGACATGGAGCATTATTACCTCTTTTATACTTTTCCATTTTAAATTTTTATTGTTTTAAAGATTTATATTTTTGTATTTTGTTTTTTATAAAAAGTTGTCTGAAAATGAAAAATCCTTTTTGGTTTTTATGGTTTTTTAATTTATATACAGATTATTACAGATATTTGAATAGGTACCACCCACTATTCTTCAGCTTCATCTCTATTATTTCAGGTCTCTCTCCGGCGTAAAACTTCACATTCCCAGCTTGTTGATAAGAAATTCAATTCTTTTTCTGCCAAGGGCTTTAGTGAAGATGTCTGCCGGCTAATACTCCGTATTGACAAAGTAAATCTTTACTACTCCATTCTCAACTTGCTCTTTTATATGAAGGGAATTCTAATGTCAATATGTTTTGAGCAAGAATGTTGAACATTGCTGCAGCATAGGGCAATAGCTCTTTTGTTATCACATACATGGAAATTATTATGGAATCAAGGCCATAGTCGGTAAGCTTGTGAACTCATCCAAACGGACTAGAGCAAAACAGCCAGACAAGGCTATATATTCAGCTTCCGTATTAGATATCGCAACGCTTTTCTGCCTTTTTGATGACCAACTAACAAGTCTATCTCCCAATAATTGCAACTGCTCGCCTTGAATTCAGTACTGCTTAAAATAGAAGCAGTTTGTTACTACTGCTGTTGGGCGTAATGGAAGTAAGTGTTGCTAGCTTTGGGTTTATAAAAAGTTAATACTGCCAGTTTCATCTGATATCGTACAATGAAGAGAGTTAGTACTGCTAGTTACACTCGATATCGGATGACACACATGGTTTGGATCTCAGACAGAAGTGAAATTATTTCAGTTTATTCTTATTGATTTTATGGCTCGTTTTGGGATTTATTGAAGATGTGATTACGAAGACGATTGATTATCACTTATTTGATGTTGTAGTTGAGTTTCACAGATGCGTGTTCTTATCATACCTTTTAGCAGGAGGTAACTTGTTCGTGCTTATAAACGATGTGACGAAGACTTGACGAATCTAGCAAAGGTGTGTGATTTTTCTTATGGTGCTCAATGCTCACATTTGCTATCACTTAGTATGTGTCTCATAGAAGATGAGGATTTTGTCAAGAGGTTGCGGTCTACTTATACTTTTTGGTCTCAGTATGAGTTTGGAGTCACGTGGATAGTACAAGATATAAGACACAAGTTTGGGATATTCTACTTCTTCATCAAATTCGTTATACTCAGTTTTCTTCATCAGTGATCATTACATAGAGCCTACAGAGTTCGAGATTCAAGAGATGGTAAACATATTGGTTTCAGGGGAAGCTTATTGTTAAAATGTTTAACCATCTACATGCACCACTTGAGGGGAAGGTCATTACTACTGCTAGTCATTGTTAATACTGCTAGTTTACACTTTCTACTGCTTGAGTTCATTATTTGTGTTGAACTTCATGGAGGGTAATTTGAGTCAGTGGAAAGCTTGGATTAAAAGTCTTGATATATGATGTGTGGTTGTGAAGATCAAAGTTGCATACAGTCCCCTATTGAATGAAGACAAAAAGGGGAAGATGATTATATGAAGAGCAACTTATAGATCCTGTGGTGGTGGCATGACATGGAGAGTTTAACTTAAGGGGAAGATCTTAAGTTAAGGGGAAGCAGTTAGCAGTTTACAAGGAAGTTTTGTTTCATTCAGGGAGATGATTACATCTCAACTTCAGGGGAAGCTTTGGCTTTATGATGAAGTTCGTACACGACTTTGTTTGTTTTGTCATCATCAAATAGGGGAAGATTGTTGGGATTCTAGATTTGATGAGACAAAATAAATAAAAGAATGAAACATAAGGACTAAATCTAGCAGATCAGAATTCTACAAGCTGGTGGAGAATTATGAAGATTTGGTCAAAGTTTACAAGATTAAGATTAGGAAAGTATTTAATTAGTTTAAATAGTTTCCTTATCATATTAGGAAAGTATTTAATTAGTTTAAATAGTTTCCTTATCATATTAATTTACTTCCTTTGTAAGTCATGATCTCTCCTTATATAAAGAGATCATAGACATAGGTTTTAGATACATAGCAGAGTCGACTGATGAGAGTCGAATAGTAAAAGGTGTGTGTGTGTACAACATAGTTAGATTATAGTTAGTTAGTAATCCTAAGTTATAGTTGGGGTAATAGGGAAAACGTATGAATAAAGAAAACCTTGTGATAACATTGATTGTGTTCTTATAATTTCGCTGTGCATATTCAATCATTGTTATTGTTTATCCTAGATATAAAAGATCTAACCAATCTGAGCTTAAATCGATCTTATCACATCATTTCAAAAAAGGTATTGTTAATCCAACACTGTTCACACGAAGACACGGGGATGACATTTTATTAGTTCAAATATATGTCGATGACGTTATTTTTGGTTCAACAAATCTAGTTTTCTCAAACAGATTTGCAAAACTAATGAAAGATAACTTTAAAATGTCAATGATGGGTGAAACAAAGTTCTTCCTAGGACTCCAAGTTCATTAATCCCCCTGTGGAATCTTCATCAACCAATCACAATACACTATGGAGCTTCTTAAAAAAACATAGGATGGAAAAATGTGATGCTATTACGACACCAATGGCTACAGCCAGAATCGACGCAGATTTACATGGAACCCCAACTGATCAGACCAAATACCATAGTATGATTGGGGGTCTCATATATCTCACTGCAAGTCAACCAGACATTGCCTTTGCAACATTTTTCTGTGCAAGATATCAGGCACGCCCAACTGAGAAACACCTCAAAGAGGTCAAAAGGATCTTTCCTTACCTTAGACAATTCATTAATAGGGGTCTGTGGTACTCGAAGGATTCTGGATTTGAGTCAATTTCATATTCAGATGCAGACCATGCAGGGTGTCATGATGATTGCAAAAGCACA